>VDFB02170354.1:0-45885 GCA_007258455.2 Sequoia sempervirens | reverse complement strand
AAAAGACAAGGATGTGGGCCCCCCAAAAAGTCCAACAAAGCACAAAATTAGTTAACATCATGGCTCATGTAAGGGCTTTGTTCCTTCAATATTAAACCCTGAATGCTAGGTGGTAGGTTCCCTAGAGAATGCCAACATTTGGAGAATTTCCAGTGTGTGCCAAAATTGGCTAAGGCGTCAGCCACTTGGTTGCCCTCCCAATAAATATGGGTTGCAACGTTTAAGTCCAACTTAGACACAAAGAGCCTTATGTCTAAGAGAATGTCTTTAGTACTCCACACGAGTAATCTATCAAAGTTAACATCAATAATGGACTTGGAGTCAACTTTAATGTGAAGGTTCTTAATCCCCATAGAAATAGCCCACTGTAAGCCCTTTAGCAATGCTCTGGATTCCACAATCATAGAAGAATGGACACCAATCCCCCTGGAGTAACCAACCACCAAAATTCCTTTGCAATCTTTAATCACACCTCCTATATTGGCTTTTCTTGAGTTGCCTTTAGCTGCCCCATCAAAATTTAGTTTATACCAGCCATTGTTTGGAGACTTCCAAATAGTGACACTCTAAGCCAAAGATCTAGAGTTGTCATAGGAGTTAGAATTCAGGTTCTAGTGCCAAGCTTTAGCCATCCTTATTTCCTCCTCAGTTGGACCTTTATCTGAGGATTTCCCATTGAAGAGAAAAAAATTTTCAGAAATAAGCCATGAGCCAACACCGAACACCTCCTTATGACTCATCTTAATGTTCTTGAAAATCTCATTGTTTCTCTCTTTCCATATACACCAATAGATATTACAGGGGACTTGGTTCCAAATTTCACCAGGTAGAGGGTGGACAAAAGGCCCAAACCAACTCAAAATAAAGGATTTGATATCTGGACACATAATCCATTGAATCCCAAATATTTCTAAAGCCAGTTCCCACACTTCAACAGCAAACGGGCAATGTAACAACAAGTGGTCCACTGATTCCTCATAGCACTTGCGTAAAAAACATCTATTGGGGATCTGAAATCTCCTTTTCCTTAAATTTTCCTAAGTTAGAATCTTGTTATGGTAGACAGTCCACCAAAAGAAGTTAACTTTTGGGATCATGTGTCTATTCTAGACCTTCTTCCAAAGATCGAGGGTGACACCTTGGTCAGTCAATAGATTGTGAGCCAATTTAACTGAAAGATTGCCCTGATTATCATGAGTCCAAAAGAATTCATCACCACTATTGATAGAATGAATTCTAGTGAGGGAGAGCAACACCTATAGGGACTTAGCAAGGAGGCTCAAATCAAGGGATAAGGGGTAGTAAAGGGCCAATTCATTCCACTTCCTAGCACCATGAGAGCCAAGGAGGTAATCACTAATATAAATACCAAAACATCATTGATCCAATCTCATAAGATTACTAAAATTGGAGCTTTCCATGGGAATATCAAGCAACTAAGGGTCCTCCTAAAATCTAATTTTATTACCCTTACCAATCTTCCATTTTATGCCATTCCTCAGAAAACCCTACATGCTACAAATGCACCTCTAAACCAAGGAACTTGAAGGGTGAGCCTCTGAAAGGCAGTGAATCAAAGGTTTGTTTTGAAGGTACTTAGCATTCATGATCTTACACCAATCTTTCTTGTCCCTCAGATGGTCCCAGCCTACTTGGGCCATTAGAGCTTTATTGGTGTTAGAAACAGTCATAATCCTAAGCCCACCACAACTTTTAGGTTGATACACCTTGTACTATTTAACCAGAGCCAATTTCTTTTTTTCCTTGGTCCCAAAATAGAGGAAATTTCTTTGAATTTTCTCAATTTTTTAAAAAACATATATAGGAATCTTGGAAATGGAGAGGAAATATATAGGGATATCTCAAAGAACAATAAATAGGAGCTATAATTTACCAGCATGGCTAAGCAAGGAGCCTTTCCACCCAACTAGTTTTCTTTGGATCCTTTCCAGAATGGAATTCCAAAAGTTAGAAGTAATTTCCTTGAAAGTAAGGGGTAAACCCAGATAAACTGAATGAAGAGAACCACTTAAACAACCTAGAACAAGAGTCACCCAAGCTTACAGGTTAGGATCGGTATTAAAAAAGTAAATCATGTTTTTATTATAATTAATGCATTGCCTCAAACAAGCAACATAGTTGTTGAGATAATTTTTCCATTTCTTGGCTTCAATCACAGAGGTTTTCCCAAAAAGAAAAGTATTATCCACAAATTGTTGAATCACAGTCAGCTCTAAGGAAAAGGCAACCTTAATTCCTTTAATAGACCGCTCTTACAATAGATATGAGAAGTTCCTGCTCAGGACATGCACAATCATGATAAACAAATAGGGTGAAGGGGTTTGGCCTATCTGATACCTCTCCCAGCATAGAAAACCCAACAGGGGAACCATTTACCAGAATAGAGTACTTAACCATTTTGAAACACTCCATTATTAGTTTGATCATAGATTGGTCAAAACCAAACTTTGCTAGGACTTTTGGAACAAAGTCTTAGATCACCTTATCATAAGAATTTGAAATATCTAATTTAAAAGGTCATACCAACATAGTTGCATCTATCCATGGAATGGAGCAGTTCATGTGTGGTTATGGTAGCATCAAGGATATAACGACCAGGCACAAACCCTTTTTCAGTGGAGATGATAATTTTGTCAATGACAGGTTTGATGTGATTCACTAGAACCTTAGAGAGGATTTTATAAAAAGTATTGAATAGACTGATGAGGAGAAAATGAACCATAGCTTATGGGTCAGCAACCTTGGGAATTAAAGCTATGAAGGTGTGATTCGGTTGTTTAAGAATCTTACCAGATTTGAAAAAATCATGAGTAGCTAGAACAAGGTCTTCACCAACAATCTCCCAAAAGATTTGAAAGAAGTAAAAAGGAAAGCCATTAGGGCCAGGAGCTTTGTAAGCCCCCATACTAAAAGTGGCCAACTTGACCTCCTCAGGAGTGACAACACTAAGGATACCAAGGTTATCATTCTAGGATATAATAGTTGGGAGAGGGTTGAGCAGCAAATTGTCAAGAGTCGGATTAGGAGCCTCAATAGGAGTCGCTTAATCCATTTGGAAGTAATCCGTAGCCACTAGACCAATTAGGGAAGGTGAATTGACAAGGATGTTGGTAATATTGTTTGTGATAAAAATAGTGATGTAACTTCTATTGCTAATAGTAAGATTGATTTTTCTCATCTTGAAAGTGTTTGGATTCCCTTTTATGTTCAAGATGCCTTTTATTAGAAGTCTTATCATTTTTTTGTATGATGTTGATATAGTTATTGTTAAGTGTGTTTTCCTTGCAAAAAGGGAATCTTTGTTGGTATTTGTGTGGAGACTTACAAAGATGAGTGATATGTTCTTCAATTTTTATTAATTTTTAATTATGTGGCATTATTTGTTTATTTCATATTTTTTGTATAAGTTGTTGGTGATAACTTTGGACATTGTTCGGTCTTAAAAATTGTAGTTTTATGGTTTCATTGTAAGAAAGGTCCGGGGATTATTGATATCTAATTTGATTAAGATTTTGAGATTGCAAATTACTGAGTTTTGAACATTGTAGCTAGAGAGGAGATTACCATGCATAGTAATGAATTGGAGTTTGTAGTAGAAGATATAACCAAAAATATATATCTTGATGCACATATTTTTGTTTAACCTTTGTAGATATTTTTTAAATAATTCAATGAAGATGTAACTGATACCTATATAACATTAATGTCCAGAATTCCAAACAATAACTTCAAACACCTTACTCACTTATAAAAACCTATCAAAATTTGCATTAAAAAATACTTATTATTTACAAACATGAAGAAAAAAATAAGCATAAATGACTATTAATTTTCATCCCCCAACATCTACTTCATTACCCTAAAGTCTCCAATTTTAAATAATATATTATCAAACTTGTTACAAAAGATAAATAGATTGCATCTTGCCACATCATAATACAAAGTACACTATTACAAGAGACAATCAGGCTAGTCCTTTCCACAACATAATATGAAGTATTCGATCTCATGCCTACGTTATAACTATCTCCTAGATGGCCCACAATCATGTTTCCTTAAAAGGACATTATAAAGAGGCCAACCCACTACATAACATTAAAAGTAAAATAATATATAGAAAGAAAAACAATAATTACTCCCATCGTGAAAGAAATGTTCATACTATAAAGGACAGTTGGAATAGAAAGTTACACACGAAACGAATGAAAGCTAAGAAGAAACTAGTAAACAAAAAGTAATAAATAATAATTAACTTATCAACAAACGCTTTATTCGATAGTGATTGAAATGTATTTGGTTTGTATATTGGCAAGTAGTCATTGCTGCTCTAAGTTTGTCAAATTGTTCGTTAGAAGTCTTTGTTGAATGTATTTTTGAGTTGCTTTGATAGTAATTTTTTTTATTTTTTAAATATATTTGATAAGAGTTTGGTTTATTGAGAGAGAAATTAAAGTTTTGTAAGATTTTGAGTTGACTTTAAAGATTATTTTTAAAAATTAGAAAGAACAAAAAAATTGTAGTTTTTAAAGGTCTATTATGTTAAGAGGCTGGAAGTTTGCTTTGGAATTTAGGTTAGATGTTTGAATTATTTATTGATCAATAATTATTGTAGATATTTCATATATAATTTATTGGTACATATCATAATAAAGGATAATATTGCAATTTTCCAATTTATATATCTATGCCATTTTCTATTTGATTTTATCTTTGTTTTGGTAGAATGTCTTTAATGCAATTATATACACAAGTGACACATTTTTGTACTATATTTTGGCTCATACTTCAATCCCTATCCATCACTAGTTTATCCCATGAATAGTCATTCCTACACATTTGTCATTTACCTCTCATTTATGGAACTTCATTCACAATTAGGTCAATCCATTCACTCTATGCTTCAAGATTATTGATTTTTGTTTTAGGTTCATTTTTTCCTACTAGAAATCAATCCTATAGTACATGAGAATGAACCATAAATTTAAAATTTAAATTCCTACTTTCTAAACCCCTTTCACTACTAATTGTAAGATGACTTGATATGTTTTTGTGCAATGTCTTTTTATGTCTTGTATTATAGAATATGTTAAAACATACTCCATAAATAAGACACTATGTATATGTAAGTGTATTGTTCTATTCAACCAACACACTTTTTAGTACAAGGACCTACAAAATACTACAACTAACATGATAAAATAAAACATGATTGTGTCAATTAAAGCTCTATAACTACTTAGTGTTCTTTGATTTTTCATTCTAAACTTTGAAGGTACACCTTCATACAACCCATTCTTTATCTATAAAATATGTACTATTATGATTGTTTATAACCAAAAGCATTAATTAGAAATATGAGATAAAAAAAAATTCCATATCAATAATTGCAATGAACATTAACCCATTTGATTGTTAGCATTGCACAGCTTACAAATGTGCTTCACATTGGAATTAATAGGTGACTTGTGAAGATAGAATACAATATTCATAGCTAAGCACAACCACCTTACATTACGTGACGATATTAAATCTAGGATTTACAACCACGTTTCGAACAAAATTTACAAAATCTAAGCTTTGGGAGCAAAACTTTTATTTTCCTTGAAAGAAACATAGGTATGATTGAATGATGCCCTTGAACAGTAGCATAGAATAAGACAGGCAAACAAAATAAAAGAAACTACACGCCACTAGCAACAAAAAGAAAAAGGGTATTAAGCCAAAATGGGGGAAAACTCAACAGATCAGAAGAAAGGTGGTCATGCTGGTCATCTTTGGTTTTGTTGGGACAATGGAGGCTTCTTGGCAAAGAAGAACAATATTGGCTACAAATTTATAGCTTAAAGCTACAAAACTGACCATGGTGGAAATTTTTGGGTTAAGTGTTTGCGTAATTAAAAGTAGTTTAACTGCGATTTGTTCACTTGTCTACATAACATATGCAAATTGGGGTGGCAGATACTGTTTGTGTAAGAAACACTGTTAGTGACAAGGAATCTACGTGTATTTGAGTGAATGATCTGATGGGGAAGTAAATATGGTACTTGTAATAAAACTCGTATATATGACGTACGTAAACGTAGATATTTTTCATTTCTCTTTCAATCATTCAAGAGTGATCTGTATCCCACGCTCTGTATCTACTATAGAATATGGCCCTTTTCACCTACAAGTGGTGTACTCTTTTTGTACGGTTCTTCCGGGTACTCTGTAGGTGTTGGCAACGAATGCTTGAAATATTGTGAATTACTTCTCTTGGTGTAGTGCATTTTGCTATATACAACTACAGAAAAGGACTCACAGAGATGATAACCTCACCAGAAGTTGGGTAAAAAAAAGCATGCCCATAGCCCAAGTTGACTATAAGGATTCTATTGAGCTGGTTTCCAATATCTCTGATGTGTAAAGTAAAACGCAAATTGTTCACTAGTGCTGTGCCGGTCAAGAAGTTAAAATACTAGTAAATCATTCCTACATTTCACTGTATATGATGATATGAAGTTGGTATGTGCAGGTTGAAGGCCTATAAAAGGACCTAAAACTCTTTATTCTTTTCACAGCTTCATCTCCTTATTGTGCAGATTCCAGTTTGCATTAAATATTTTTTGTTTGAGTACTGCAAAGACAGTTTCTTCTTTTGTTCAATGGCCTTTCCTATGCAACTCGTGGCGGGAATCGTTGGTATGCCATCTAGACCATACTGCTTTACGAAATGCAAATATAGTCTGGATCGTTTAGATTTTTGATCATTTTCCTGTGCTGATTCGAATTCAAGATATAGGGCTATTTAAGGCAACAATAGAATTTTTAACGTTTTTTGGCTGGTCTTAGAATGAAGTATGTTGCGGATAGATATATTGAATATATAGGACATATTCTTTGTACTCTATGTTGGCATAACTACAGTTTCATTAAAGATATTAAGTTTCCACAAACTATCTAGTAGTTGTAGTAAAATTTCTGGATTTGATTGTGTTTTAGTTTTTCACATCAATATTTCGAATCATACTACATGATCCATCATCAGGATGAAAGAGAGCTGAAGGTGAAGAAATCCACCTCTCTTTCATCCTGATGATGGATCATGTAGTATAATTCAAAACGTTGATGTGTAAAACTAAAACACAATCAAATCCAGAAATTTTACTACAACTACAATTTCATTCTCAAGAGAGAGTGAATTGCTGATTTCTACTCAAGATTTGGCTTGATATACCTAGACACATGTTTCTATTCTGATGTATGTTCCATAAATTGGGTTGTATCATAACAAGAGTACCCTCCTTTTAATCGTCATTTTTATTTGTATGTACAATTTTTTCTATAAATTTCGTGCTCATTTGTATGTGCAGGTTTTAGTGTGTATTAGTGGATTTTATTACTCATCTGGATTTAAAAGATTTGTGCCGTCTTTGTTGGATTTCGTACTCATTTGCATGTAGACTGAGATTTGTTTGGGTGGACAAGAACTTTTCCTTAAGTTGGATTTACATGAGAGTGCAAACTGATGTGAAACATAAAACATCATTATTAATTTTTCATCGTGATCTGTGATGCAGGAAATATAACTTCACTGGCACTTTTTCTCTCACCTATGTAAGTTCTGCCCTAACATGTTAACTTTCACTATTGATCAAGGTAACGAGCTTATAAATAAATATAGTTGTATTTGGAAATCGCAGGACAACATTCTGGGGTATATACAAGCTTAAGTCTACCAAAGAGTATTCAGGACTTCCATATGTGTGCACCTTGTTCAACTGTTGTTTTTGGCTACTTTACGGAGCCCCATTTGTTAAACCCCACAGCACTTTGCTGCTCACGATCAATGGTGCAGGCTTTGTTTTGGAGATATTTTATCTACTGTCCTTTCTGACATTTGCCCCCAACCAGAAGGAGGTAACTCATTATGACAGCTATAGGTTTGTAATTGAAAGCCATTTGGTGGCTTCTAGATTATATAAGCCTTATAAACAGAGTCAATGCTTGACTAGATTCGATGCAAGAAGCTAAATATATAGTTGTAATTTTTCTGACACGGATTCCCTCAATATATCTTGCAGGTGAAAACAGTGCAGTTAGCCATTGCAATGACGGTTGCTTTTGTCATGGTGGTTGTAGTTACGATTTATGCGCTGCACACATACTGTGCGAGACAGTTAGTGGCTGGCACTTTAGGTGTGATCCTTTCCATCTTTATGTATGCCTCCCCATTATCTGTTGTGGTGAGTTTTGAATCCTATGTTCTTAGATCTCTATGAGAACTGTACAAATGAAGAAAAGAAAAAAAAAATGATCTCTACCCAAAAACAATAAAAAATTCTAAAATATAATATCTACCGTAATATTAATTTTTTTTTAAAATCTTGTCTCTATCGAAAACCAGAAAACCCTAAAAAAATTTAATTAGCAGATGTATTCGTCCTTCATGAATGTTTATGAGTTTGTGTTTTTCTTTGCAGGGAGATGTTATCAGAACCAAGAGTGTTAAGTACATGCCATTTTTAGTCTCCCTATTCAGCACCCTAAATGCCCTTGTCTGGTCTGTATACTCTGTAATGGCCAGGGATATCTTTATAGCTGTAAGCTTCTCTCTTTTCCTAGTGCCATGTTCAAGTATAGTTTTCAAGCAATTCTTGGCAAGGACTATGCACTATTTTTGTGATTAAATTATTTCTTTCTTGCAGGTACCCAATGGCATTGGTTTCCTTTTAGGAATAACTCAGCTCGTTGTTTACTTCATTTACAGAAGCTCGGAGCCTATTTTACCTGTATCTACTGAAATTCATAAACTTCCTGAAACGAAAAAGATAGATGATGCATTTGATCTGCCTATCCATATAGTGGAGGTGGACGCCTCAAATGTTGTCAAACTGGCCGGAGTGAAACTTGTTATTACTGATCAAGTTTGATTCACTCTCATTAGTTAATTATTAACAATGTATATACAAGGTACAACCTCCTCAGACAATCAAGCTCTGTTCATTTGCATGAGAATCAGCACTAGCAGATGAAGAGGAGGGAGATGGCTATCAACTAATCAAACGAACTTCTCGGAGAGGGCAAATATAGAGAGAGTTTACCCCTTGAGGAGCTCGATTGTAAACTTTTAATATCTATATTTCAATAATGAACTATTTCCTTGACAGTCACGTTCCACGTTCTATGGTTGTATGAATATGCAATTCTGTGTATCTTGAGATAGAAGAGTTTACAGATGACACTAATCAAACTGTACTAATGGTACTAATGGTTGGTACTTTAGGTACACATTGTCTTATAACTACGCACTATTATAATAATATCACAGTACAACCTCATGTCTTTAGATACAAAGAAAATAAACAATTGTAAAGCAGAGCAAGAAGACCACAAAGAAGTCAATGCTGACCGACGCTCTAGCAAATGGGCGATGGGTGCATAAGTATCAAAGATATCTAAAGGAATAGGGACAGCATTCATAATAATAATAAAGTACAGAAGGCATATAAACTTTAACAACGGAGATTGGATTGCATTCAATGTAAAAATGGAGGAATAATGTATTAGTCGGAAACAAAGTAAGCGGTATACAAAAGTACTAAGAGTAATTTTTTCTATCACAGAAAACAGACACCGGCAGCTCACTTCTATTCTTCCACATGAAAGTAGAGGTTATCTTCTTATGAACCAAAACAAAGGAGAAAATCAGTAGAAAATCCTTTCGATGAGCACAGGTGGTCTCATAAATAATTCAGATATGAAAAAGTAAATATTAATTTACATTGAAAGGATGCTTCTGTTGAAATATGCCAGAGATTTGACGGTTTTGTAACATAGGATTTTCTTGAATTCCTACGAAGATTGTTGGTCAGATTTTTGAAGATGGAGCTATACTTCATGGAGGTGCTATATCAAACTGGCAAATATGCCAATAAAACATAGTTGAATAAGATTCTAAGATAATATCATTGTGAATTGTTATCCAACATTGTTTTCTGTTATAATATTTTTTTTATAATATATAATAAATCACTATTATAGATGTTCATTTGATTATATTTTTAATTAATTAATTTTCCAAAATTATTTTATATTCTTGAACACAATGATCATGTCACACTATAATATATTCATGATTATAATTAATTTATTCAAAATTTGAAAAAATGAATACCATAAAAAATTTAGTAGAATTTGACTGTTTGTCATGTCATACAATACAAACTCAATCATAAAATTAAAAAATAATGAAATTTCCTTCATAATTAAAAGAATTAAACTTTTTATCAAACTTGAATAGTTTATCTCAATTAATACACAATAAATTATTCAACAAATTTGGGATGGGTCTTAGTTCGATTGACTAAAGCATTCTACTGCAGATAAGAGGTTACCAGATCCACTCTCCCCTCATCTCCATGATATGAGAGTGTCATGCCACCAATCACATGAATTTTTTTTATCAGACATACTTTAGTTTATAAGAAGGATTAACCAATCTCTACATGAATTTGAACACCAAGCATCACCAATTACATGAGAAAAGTTTACCAGACATACTGCAATTTATAAGAAAGATTATCCAATCCTTAAATAAATTTGAATATCAACATGAATGTATTATTATGAGTTTTCTAAACTATCAACATTGCAATTTTTTTGTTTGTTTGTTTGGAGATACTCTCAAGGGTCCCCTTTAACTTAGAACCAAAGACTGAAGGGTATCCATTCTGCAACATCACAAATTTGACCCCACCAAAAGATTTGTATTATTAATACCGACCAAGGCTGTACCATTAGTTCGATCTTTCTGGGTTTTCAATTATTTCTTACCATCTCAAGCGATCAGATGTTTTTTGAAATCATTCAGTCGTCTCGAATTTCAATTCGTCCATGGTTACAAGCTGATGGGACTGTTTTAATGGATGATAATATGACAAAAGAACAGGCTGTCACACAGCTACGTGCCTTGGGACATGCCAATATCTTTTGTGACAAGAAATGAGCCTTGTTCACAACGAGCTAGGTATTTCAAACGTAGAAATAATCGGTATCAGTTTAGAAACAAGATCTTAGTTCTCATCGTCTTCGTGCCGGTTTATGCTAATTTTTTTCTGCTAATAAAGCTGTTGCTTTCAGCTTTTTTTGGGAATAGTGCGATCTATTCTGCTACTAAGCAATAACAAGTAAGATTCCAGTAAGACAAATGAACAACCATCACCTTTGATAGATAATTGATTATAATTCTTTTCTTTTTTTAAGGCAAGTATTTTGAAGAAGCTAAAGGGCATGATTATACCTTTTTTTTTTTCTTTGAAATTTGTATATTTTGTATTTTTTTTTTAGTCATTATATTAGTTGTAGGGTTTTATTGACAAATGTGTAATGTTAATTTTTAATTTGATAATTATATTTTATAAATTGATCAAATTAAATTGTACTTTTATGTTCTAATCTTTCTATTTTTTAATGCCTTAAAATTATTTATTATCTTAGTTTTTTGTTCATCTTAGATATTATTGCTAGTGTAAAACTATACATTTTGATTATCCAACATCTCTTCCATTTTCAAGTTCATCAAGCACCCTCAAATGTGTCTGATATTAGTTGGATAAAACAAAAAACTTTCAAACCTTAACACATTGTTAAAACATCTCATAACATCATCATAAAGAGAATTATTCACAAATCTTTATAGTAGTCAAAAACTAGTTAAGAAGCTTTTCAAATTAGTGGCACATCTACATTCAAAATATTTCATTTCACCTTTTAATAATATTTTAATTGCTCATTGCGAAAACATACACAATAGATTTGACCAAGGAACAAAGGGAAAGTCAAATTCTACACCCTAACATAAAAAAATCATTAAACAAGTTCATACATATCACTTTGACACTCAATGTAAGTTTAAGAGAAAAAAGGAGAAAAATTAAGATGAAAGCTCTCTTTGACAATGGGTTTTGTTTCTATGCTATATACTAACCATAAAATAACATTCCAAATTGATTTAAACAAGGAAATATTATAAAATTCATGCAAATCCACACTAAATTGTGCCTAAACTTTGGCAAGTATTAATCACTACATAGCACATCATATATATATATATATATATAGTTTTCTAGGATTGATCTAGGTGAAAGCTATGATGTAACAATATTAAAAATAAATAAAAATATTGGAAGATATTTAGATATTGATGAAAATATAGAAAAAATTAGGAGGGATGAAGTAAACTAGAGAAAAAAGTTTAAAAATAACACATGAAAAAATCATAGTTATAGGACAAGATCACAATCAAGCATTTGTCTTTGGATAGTTAGAAATAAATATTCTCTTTTATTAGTGAGTTATTAATCTAGCATCCACTATTTTTTATACTAAGAACATTAAAATCAAATCTATATTAGCCTAAGAGACATCTTCATTTACTAAGTGTTCTTGTACACTTGTATTATAATTATATTTCCATAAGTTTCAAATATTTTTTTATTAATATGCATTGAGATATCTTTTCAAATTAACTAAATAAAAATGATTAAATGTTTTTATATAAAACATATTTTTTTAATATAGAAAATTTCCTTATTTCACCTAAAGAAATATTAAATATTAAAATAAAATTCAATATTTATTTTTTTAGTTTGAATTTGTCACTCATGTTTAGGTATTTGAATCATATTTATAAGAAAAAGAGAATCAAATCAATCATTTTAATTGCCATTTATAAAAAATTAAATATATTGCAATATAACAACTAGCAAGTACATAACACTTTTTTTTATTAGACTAAGATGAATAAGGTTAACAAATTAAATCTATGCAATAATAATAGAAACATGAACCTTCTCAATTTATTTCTACTTTATTTTTTTTCTATATAATTTATTTTTATGTTATTTAGGATTGAATGTGGTTTACTTCTAAAGTCTAAAGAATTGAATCTAAAATTTAGAAGTTTAAATTGAAATTGTAACTTTATGACTTCAACCCTCCCTTTCTATTCATATTTATGAGCTAACTTAACATTTTCTTTGTTCCACATGTGGTTATGTATTGATATTTGAATAAATTTAATGAATCATTCATGATTTCAATTTTGTTGTTTTTAGATTCAGATTTTGTTTGAGATTTTTGCTTCAACGGGTTAGATCATACTTTATGATCCTTCATCAGATGATAGGAAGGTCAAGGAGATGCATAATGGTTAGTTGCAAACCCAATTTTCTAAAAAAGATGAAAGGTTAGAGGATGTTGTTAGAGAGAGGGGGAGTAGAGAAAGAAAGAGATAACTAAAAATTCAATTACATAATGAGAAGGGATAAATAAGAATAGAAAGAAATTGATGAGTGAGATGAATATTTAAAAAAAAAAATTAATTGAGAATTCGAGAATTAAAGGTTAATATCTAAATTAAAACAAAAATAAGTAAATTAAAAAAACCTTTTTAAAAAATTAGAAAGAATAAGCTTATATCTATCATAGAAATAAGCTTGTGGCATTTATATATGTTAGGTTAACCGATGTTTCTATTTATAAGCTTATACCATTTATATCATTTATATATTTTTATGCCATATTTCTTAAGAATGAAAGTATACATAAGAAACACATACAATTTATATTTGAATATGTAACATCAAATAGCACAAACACACATTAAGACATGCATTTGTATATAACTATCATATATTTCTTAAGAAAGAAATTATAAATAAAGTACAATTTCAATTATCTATGAATATGCATCACGATTGAGACATACACAAATATATACATATATAACCATACATGATAATCTTTTAACTATGCATTGTTTAGTGGAATGTTCAATAGAATTGTCTTTTTCATCTTTCAAATGTAGAAATTGGAATAGCCTAGACTATAATTTATCTTCTATATCTAGATAGTAATGAGTGAATTGCATATACTAAATAATAACATGGTGTTCTTAAAGTAAATTTTATTTTTGTTCTATCAAATTATAGGTAATATTTCATAGAAAGGATGGTATAAATTTTAAAGTGCTATAAGATAAAATCTAAAATTATTCACTATATTTGAAATACACTACTAATTATATAATAGAAATTAGATATAGTTTTTAAAAAATAATTATATAGAATTACTATACATTAATTCTAGCACTATTAATTAGAACCCCTCTCTCTCTCCCTCCCCTTGTTTCTCTCTCTAATATGGAACCATTTTAAATGTTAGAAAAAATCATATAATTTTTTATGGTTGGATATATATACAATCTCGATAACAAACTTAGATTAAGAAAGAAATAATACCTTGTTACAATACATTAACTAAATGCTACCCTTTTGGTCCTTATACCCAAGAAACCAGGAGCGACAAAGTTTGAAGCTTTCAGGCCTATAACCCTTTGTAATTCTTTCTACAAAATCATTTCAAAGGTCTTGGCAACTAGGCTTCTCATTATTCTACCTTCTTTGATCTCTCCCCAGTAGAATGGCTTTGTTCCTGGAAGGAAGATCCTCGATTCTATTGTAACTATCTATGAGAATATCCATTCCCTTATGGAATCCAAAACTGGAGGCTTTCTCCTAAAGATGGAAATTTCGAAATCCTATGACCGAGTGGACTGGAAATTTTTACTCAAAATCATGAGGGTGTTTGGTTTTAGCAACAGAGTCCTTTAGATGGTGGATCAACTTGTTTCTACAGCTTCTATCTCTATTATGGTGAATGGGTCCCTATCATGTTTTTTTAAGAATTCGGGAGTTCTAAGACATGGTGATCCAATTTCCCTCATCTTATTTACCGTTATGGTTGAATGTCTTGGGAGAAACTTGAAAAGATCGATTGATCAAGGGTCTCTAGTGGGACTAAGGCCCTCTTCTAGTAATTTAATATGCTCCCATCAATAGTTTGTTGATGATACAATGTTGATGGGGAGATCTACTATGGATAAAGCGAAGAATCTGAAGAAAAAAATTGGATGAGTATGAGAGGGCTTTAGGTCACATGGTCAATAGATGAAAAAGTTCTCTTTTGTTTTTTAATACTCCTGAACACAAACGAGCTAAGAGAATCCTTGGTTGCAGACTGGATTCTCTACCATCATTTTATCTTGGCTTGCCCTTATGCCTTAAGCCTCCTGATTCCTTTTGGAGCTCGTTGGTTGATAGGTTTAGCAAAAGGATCACTGGATGGAAAGGAGCTCTTCTTAGTTAAGCAGGTAAAATCTAGCTCCTCAAAGCTTCTCTTCAGAATCTTTCGGTTTACGCCTTAAGTCTTTTTAAAATTCCTGCTAAATTTGTGGATGCTATTGAAAAAATCCAAAAAATATTTCTTTGGTCGGGTGTTGAAGAAAGAAAGAGAATGCCTCTTATAGGGTGGGATCTTGTCTATAGGCCAAAAAAGTTGGGAGGCTTAGGTCTAAGAAAGATTAGAATAATGAATAATACGCTTCTTGCTAAGAAAATTTTGAGGTCTTTTTTGTCTAGTGGGGAATGGAAAGACATTTTAAAAAGTAAATATATGGATAATTGTGGTTCTCTTAAGGCTTTACTGGATTCTCCTTCTTTTCCCTATGGATCAGCCTGCTGGAATAATATGATAAGAGGGAGAAAGATTGTGGACTTTGGTGTTGGATGGAGCATAAGAAGCAAAATTAAAGCTTAGTTCTAGGAGGATAGATGGTTACTGAAGGCGCCCCTAATTAATAATAAAAGGTTTATCAGGTGGGCTAATATATGTAAAACAACTTTTGGTACCCAAGTTAAGGATTATTAGTGTGATGGGGTATGGGTGGATTTGAGCCAGCTTAGCCCAGAGCTTGTTCCAATTCATTCCTCATTGATGGCTATTAGGATAGGTTCGAGTCAACAAGATGACCTCTTAGTCTAGACTATTAACCCTTCAGGAAACTATTCAGTGTCTTCAATTGTCTCTTTGTTGTCCCTCTCTCAAGCCCCTTCTCCCTTCTAGGCCAGAGCTTGGATAAAACATCTAACTCCTGAAGTCAATATTTTTTATGGATCCTTCTACAGAATAAAGTGTTGATGGTTGACAATCTTTGCAAGCATGGTTTCTAGATCCCTAATTGATGTTATCTTTGCAAGAATGAGGCAGAATCTGCAAATCACTTGTTTCTCCACTGTCCATTTAGGACTACTATATGGGGTAAATTTCTAGCTCTTTGGAATCTCTCATGGGTGTTTCCATATACCATTGAAGACTTTTTGGCTCAGTGGAATTCCCCTTGTATGAATCCTTACATTCAAAGATTATGGGCTTTCACTTTCCCTTATATAGTTTGGGGTGTGTGGAAGGAACAAAATAACAAATTCTTTAGGGATAAGGAAACTTCAGAGAATAATGTGTTTAATTTTTTTTTCAAGATAATTGTGGAGAATTTTAATATCATCCCCCATCAAGAGAACAAGATGGAGGTTGTGGTTTTCTCCCCCTACGACTTAAAGATAGCTAAGGATTGGAATATTAAAAGTGATGTGACTAGGGATTCCAGACAAGCTAAAAAAGACTGGGAAGGAGTGTGCTGGATTTATCCATGCCAAGAGGTTGGATCAAAGCCAACTTTGATGGTCCGGCTAAGGGAAACCTAGGGTTGGCTAGAAGTGGGGGTGTGATTAGGGACTCTAATGGAAATTTTGTGGTGGTGGTGGCCATTTCCCTTGGATCTCAGTCAAACCACGTGGCTGAAGCCATTGGAGCCTTTCAGGTTATTGATCTTGCTTATAGTCTAAATTTAAAAAAACTATGGTTAGAAGGGGACTCTAAAAATATTATTGATTGCATCCTAGGCAAGTCCCCCCCTTCATGGTCCATTAAGAGTTGGATCTAAGATGCTAAGTCCCTCTTAGCTAAATTTTATAAAGTTAAAATTTTTCATGCCTTTAGGGAAGCTAATTGCTTCGCCAATTTTTTTGCTAATGAGGAGGTTAATCAGAAGGGGTTGATTACATGGTAGAACCTTAATGGTATGGGTGCTAATGTAAGGGCTTTAATTGACTATGATATCATGTATGGGAAAGCTACAAAAAATTTCAATGATGAAGGAGAATAAGGTCAAGTACATCAACATCATTAGATTTGATGGGGCCGCATTTATTATCTCTACTGGCTGTAAGAAGTGGCATGTTTTGTGGGTGCTTGAAATTGGCTGTGGCATTTTGTCTTAGGAAATTTTCTCTGGTAGCAAAATTAGGGAGGTGAATGTGCTAATGGGGGGAGATAGGAAGAGGGTGGAGTCGACAAGCTATGAAATGCACAAGAGAAACCTGAAGGTGTGGAAGCAAGTCATGTGTGGCGGGCTTCTCCCTTTCATTAAAAAGCTTCATGGTCCTAATCCTAAGGCCATTGAGTATTTTGGGAAACACTGGAAGAATGGTGAAATAATTCTCTTTGGAAGGAAGGTCAAGGTGGACAAGAACCTCATTAGGGAGGTCACTGGCATGCCGATTAAGGGGATTAAATTCTTTCATGACAAATTTTTTTCTGACGAGGCTGTTATTAGATTCCCCAAGAAAGATAAGGAGAAGACTGAGAGCTAATAAAAGTTTCCAACAACTAATTTGAGGCAAATTCGATTAAGTCATTATGGAGAAAGGTGCTTAAAATTATCATGGAAAAAAATTACTTTGAACGACAGATTCACCAAAGATTACGGCTACCACTTTTCCCTTCTCAATCACTTTCGTCACAAGGTAAGGGTTTCCTTCCCTCACTATCTATATTGTTCCTTGAGTAATAGCTTAAAAGATTATAAGAAGAACCTTAGGAAGAACCCAATTATGCATATTGGCCTTATTCGGCTGATTTATGAACATTTTCAAAACATGTTAGACTTATCCAACCCTACTATGGCTTCGTCCTATGATGAGTATGATATTGAAAATAATGTGTTTGAGGATAAAGTTAACCTAGACCTTGAGCGGAATGAAAAAGACCTCTCTCCCCTATCAAATTCGGTAAGAAAACCCCTCAGAGTAAACCCTTGCCTAAGAAAGAAAGTCCTGTAAAAAACCCCAGTAGCTCTGTTCTGAAAGATAAATCCATTCAAAAGGATTCCCCTATGTTGATGTATTTTTTATGCACTTCTCAACACAGGTAATGCTTAGATGCACTACCTCTCTTGAAAGACAATCTTCCACAATTAGATTGCAGAATACTATCCCAAGGTCTCTAATGTCAGGTCTTGACAGTGCTTGGAATATCTCAGTTGTTTGATGTGATTTGCTGGAATCACAAGGTGGTCTTACGGATGAGTTACAAAGCATGGGAAGTTGGGTTTGCAAATGCAGTTTCAAAGTGCTAGAAGTGAATGAACAGTGGTTGTCCACTCAAAACAACAAGCTAAAACTCACCAAGTTCATCTGATTTAGCTTCATGGTGATGCTTTGGGTCCTACTCTAACCAAGGATTAAAATAAATAGCAAAAGGAGAAGGGTTAAGAAAGCTATTCTAATCCTAAACTACAAATGAACAGTAACAATGGTGGCTGCTAAAGTAGACAGACTTCCTAAACTGAGTTTTTCTTGACCAAGAGAAACCTACAGCTACACAAAACTAGTGCAATCTTCTAAGGTCTGCTGATTTTCAAATTACACATACACATCATGAACATGCAATTGAACTAGATTGCAACAATGACAGAAAGAAGCCCAGACTAACTTTGCACAATAGCTTGTCATCAACAAGTGCTAAAAGTATGGGCTGGAAGCTCATCAAATACGATAACAACAACACCATTATGATAACCAATCAAAAAACTAATACTAAAACTAACATGGAAGGAAAAACCATGCATGCAAGATGAGTAAAATCAAAGAGAACATCCATAAAATTATGCAATGCTATCTTCTATTGCTGTAAATGCTTTTTACAACAGCTCTCCAACCCTTACAAATGAGGGGTAATCCCCTATTTATAGTTTTCCAAAGCCCAAATGAATGGCTAGGATCAATTTGCATTGAGTGACTCAGATTCATTACAAGTTAGGGCTTCACCTACCCCCAATATCCAACAATTTAAAATACATCTTATATTTTCCCAATTTTGTCCTTAGTGCCCAGGTGCTATAGCAGATTTGTCATTTAGCTATTTTTCCTTTTCACTGTAGCTGAAACTGCCTAAAAATTATCTTTTGCTTGATGTGCTTGTAGTGTTCGTCCTTTGAACAAATGAGCCTGTCGACGATTGGCATGAATGGATTGGTGGCCCCTAATTCGGGCATAAAGCTCCTTAGAAATCATCATCATCTAGAAAAAGGTAGGACAACTCCCTCAATAGGCCTCCCCAATAGACCTATAGAAGGCTTCTTGACTCCTGCAAACATGAAGTGTCGTAAGTCCATTTATACATGAGTTAAGGAAAATGTTAGTCAAACCTACAAATTCCTTGTTAGATCTATCTATGCATCATCAAAATATCTTGATATTCATATTTGGAGCTCATTTGGGCCATAAACATTAATGCATGCTTCAAGGGTGCAAGCGCTAGAGGGCGAAAAGACAGCAAAAGAAAGCCAGAAGGCAGACAATGGACAGAAGCCAAAACAGCTGGGAAGGGAGCGGGCTCCCGGATGTTCAAAACAGCCGTGAAGGAGGGAGGCTCGGAAGGAAAGTTTTGAAACCATTGAAACTTAACGGAACGTTGATGAAACCTTGGCAGTTCATTTACGCACTTCAAACACATCCCAGATCCAAAAAGGGTTGCTCCCAAAGTCAAAAATGTGGAAACGAGAGCGATGGGGGTCCACGGATGTTTCTAAACAACCAATGAGGAAGGGAATTCCAGAGGGAAAGTTTTGAAACCATCAAAACTTAATGGAACATTGACGAAACCTTAGTAGTTTATTTACGCACTTCAAACACATCCCAAATCCACCAAAAAGTTGGCCCCAAAGTAAAAATTGTGGAAACAGGAGTGATAGGGGTCCATGGATGTTCTAAAACAACAAGAACAAGACAAAAGGCAGAAAAGGGGACGATGGACGTCATTTCTCCGCATATTTGAATACCCCAAGTAGGTGAATTTGGGTAGAATTTGATAGTTTACCGGTAGGCCGGGCTTGGAGAGAATGGGGCACCTAAGAGCAGAGCCGGAGACAAGCTGACTGTGGGCAAACAAAAAGAGGGGTCGCCGCCTCACGGTGGGAAGCGTTGTTGTTGAAACCATGCACAACAAATGGCGATCGGCGAGGGAAATGCTTTCGAGCACGGTGACAGCGCAGGTGCATGAACTAAAAATCTTAGTTCAACGCTACCGCGTAGAACAGAAATAAACCCGGATACCCTTCAAAGAGGATGAAAACCATTAGCCAACCCAGCCTTCATTGTAAATCTAAGTGTGTGCAATTGCATTGTTAATTCTCATCCCGCCGGTTGCTCAGGGAACCCAAGCTCGATCAAGTTAGCTGCGTAGTTTTATTCTCACTCAAAAGCATCACGGGACATTGCCTGCATTTCGGTCGGTCGCGATGAGTTATCGTTGTGAATTCACACGAACATTGCTCTCTTGCCGGTGGGTGTCCACTTAACCGTTAGAGTTGCTCGGATACCTAAGGTTGATTTTCTCTTTCTTTTAATTTTCAATGTTTTTCTTTCTTTATTTCTTTCTCTTTTTCGGCTCTTTTGTTTCAGCACACCAAGCAATGGAGAAGCTCGCACTGGTGAGAATCGCGATGTGTTGAGAGTGAATTTTAGATTTTTCACTTAACTAAGACTTCTAAAAGGCCCTAGGTGACCATCAAGTTAGCAGATATTAGCAAAATTTTGTAAGATTTCAGAATACGTCAGAGTCGGACTAAACCAACAACTTATCCTCTTTGAATCAAACACCTAGATCATTTGACACTAACAGAAGACCTTCACCATCCACTTTGAAGACTTGATTAGAGTTTAATGAAAAATAGATGGAACAACTTAAGCGATAGAATTGGCAGGATTTGATGGCATAGGTAACTAAAGAAAGCAAAGGGACCCCGAGCAAAGCAGCAACAAAGCGAAAGCAAACAAAAGCAAACAACCTACGAAGCGAGCAACCTACACACACACCAACTAACCTAAGGAAAATAGAAAAGCAGAGTATTTACAAGAAACCTATACTACTCAAAATGGGCTATGTACAAAGATATTTACAATGATCTATGTTCATGAAGGGTGAGCCAACTTTAACGTTCATTGGATTTCGCAGTGCATGCACAAGCAAATGGATGATTATTGTCGTTCTTAACCATGCAAACTTGTCTTTATATTCTAAAAAAAGAAGTTCAATGTTGCAACACTCAAGTTCAATCACATCATCATGAAAAATCAACAATTGAGGAGGCTCACTGAACCCATGGTTAATCCATAAACATGTTCATTTTCCCTCGTCCCCAAAAGCAAAATAATAAGTACAGCTATGAAAATTAAATGGAACAAAGAAGGATAGAACCTAGATGTCATCACATGGAGGTGGCAGCGTTGGGTAGTCGAGAGTAAGCACAACATTATTGATTATTGCATTGGCAGCCTCGGGCTGGCACAGTGGAGGGTGCAACACTTCAGACATTAAGCATGTGTAAGGCTAGGAGGATGGGGCAGCAAACAGCTCTTCCAATCTACCAATGGGACCTATAGCCCCAGTTGGCAGTTATTCAAAAAGAAATACCTCTCCACATTGATCATCTGTAAACTTGGGATCCAGTTGGTTACTGTCCCCAAGGGGCAGCATGTTGTCTCATCTCCTTCCCCAAGGGTTATCCTTATTTATGTAGTGTTCAACATCGTGGGACAATGACATGCACGAATCTGTCCTATTGTAGCCATTTGAATACGAAGAAGGATCAACAATGATTATGGCAGGACTCCAAGTTGCATCTTGTAATCGGTTGAGTGCTTCATCTCTGTTAGTAGCTATCTCAGCACCCCCGCCTTTGTCTTCTTCTTTTTGCTGTTCATGCATCTCATCGTGACGTTGACTCATTTCCTCTTGCTCACTATCACTGTAAATGGAGAAGGAGCTCCTCTCCCAATTTGGAAACTGTAGTGCATCAATGTTCAGGGGCTTAAAGAGTATGTGTTCATCACTACCGTCTTCTGGGATTTCCTCTTCCTCGGCATGAGCATACCTTCATAGTGCAGCTCCCAATGGAAAGAAGTCATCAATTGATGGCACCTCATCAAGGGGACCAAAGTCTATTTCACAATTTCCCTCCAAGGGCTTAGCATAAAGCCTATCGTTCATGGTGCACAACTACTCTTCAAGAGGAAGAACTTCTTGATGACTGGTGGACAACATTCCCACTTGATCTACTTCATCACTCGGAAGTCCGAATCTTTTTTTTTCCTTCTTCTATTGCTGCCCCAACATCCTCTTAAGGCCTACCTTTAGCTGAGCCATCACTTGATTCAGGCTCTTGGTCTTCTACCTTGATCTGGGCAGCAAGTAGAGGAGGGGCGCTTGGCTGCTCCACTTGTCCTCTAACTTGTTTGATGGTTTCTTGGCACAGTTCACATGTGAACTCTGAGTGTGATGAATCATGAAGTCTGCACAAATTTGGCAATAGTAGCACCTCCAAATCGACTTGGTATTTCAGCTCCGACCAATCCTTTGCCAATCTGGAGATGAGTTGGTCATATATTTCCGCTATTAGGTCCTCATCATCACTTGAAGAAGAAGCTTGATGGTAGACAACCATGTCGAGTGGTTGCTCCCACTCCTCCAAATTTGCATTTTTAGATTCTCGATCACTGTCATTAATGAAGGAGAGGTCTTCTAATCTAATTTCACTTATGTCTTCATCATCATTTTCTACTACTCCAATGTTGTCAACCTTTTCTTTTTCTTGTTCTTCAGCATCTTCGTTGGTTGTCCCAACATGCACGGCTGCAAACTTCATTGGTTCATCGTCACCTACTAATTACTCTTCTTCTGGAGTGGAGGGCTCCCTTTGATTGGTGGAGGGAAGACTTTCTAAATCAGTTTCAATCATATTTTCATCAATGCACTTTACTGTCTCAAGACTTTCAACTCCTCCCCCTTGGTTTTCATTTTCTATGTCTACTGTCATAGCACCAACTTGTGTCCAACTAGTTGGTTTATCTTCAAGGTGCTGTCCTACAAATGTTGACAACTCTTCTACCTCATGGGATGACTTCTCCTTATTAAGAGTTGGCTGCTCCAACTTGTTTGAACAACCCTTGGCTTGAGAAATGATGTTGTCACATGATGAACACATAAATTTTGAATGTGGTGCATTGTGAAATCTACACCAACTTGCCATTAGTACTTCCTCCAATCTTGGTTCATCCATGCCGCTCAAATGTTCCTGGATCAGCTCCTTGAATGCCTTGGTTGCCATGCTTTTTAATTCTTCCTCCGGGTCTGCAAGGGCTAAAGGTAGATAGATTTCCCAAAAGGGGATTTCTCCTTGCAAGACCTTTTCAATTATGTTCAAAAAAGTCAAGACACCCCAACCCATTGTGCCTGCGAGTGCAATGGACCCGAGATCTATCTGCCAATGCAAACTGCTACAATGGCTTCTTCAGTCTCTTACTGCTACAATGGCTTCTTCAGTCTCTTATTCAAATCTGCATGTAGTTGAGTGATGTCAATTTGTGCATTCTGCTCTATTTCCACTCAGCTTCTACTTGCCTTCAAAATTTTTTGACTTTTAGCATTAAAAGAGATCTCTCTATCTCATATTTCTTCTTGAAAGTGCTCTCTTTGATTTCCAACTTTCAGCTTTGTAGTCTCAACATGTCATGCCCTCCCTCTAGTGCCAGTTCTGTTGATGTGTTTTTTATGCACTTCTCAACACAGGTAATGCGTAGATGCACTACCTCTCTTGAAAGACAATCTTCCACAATCAGATTACAGAATACTATTCCAAAGTCTCTAATGCCAGGTATTGACAGTGCTTGAAATATCTCAGTTGTTTGATATGATTTGCTGGAATCACAAGGCGGTCTTACGGATGAGTTACAAAGCATGGAAAGTTGGGTTTGCAAATGCAGTTTCAAAGTGCTGGAAGTGAATGAACAGTGGTTGTCCACTCCAAACAGCAAGCTGAAACTCATCAACTTCATCTAATTTAGGTTCATAGTGATACTTTGGGTCCTACTCTAACCAAGGATTAAAAGAAATAGCAAAGGGAGAAGGGTTAAGAAAGCTATTCTAATCCTAAGCTACAAATGGACAGTAACAATGGTGGTTGCTAAAGTAGACAGACTTCCTAAACTAAGTTTTGATTGACCAAGAGAAACCTATAGCTACACAAAACTAGTGCAATCTTCTAAGGTCTGCTAATTTTCAAATTACACATACACATCATGAATGTGCAATTGAACTAGATTGCAATAATGACAGAAAGAAGCCCAGGCTAACTTTGCACAACAGCTTGTCATTAACAAGTGCTAAAAGTATGGGCTAGAAGCTCATCAAATACTATATTAGCAACACCATCATGACAGCCATTCAAAAAACTAATACTAAAACTAACATGGAAGGAAAAACCATGCATGCAAGATGAGAAAAATCAAAGAGAACATCCATAAAATCATGCAATACTATCTTCTATTGCTGGAAATGCTTTTTACAATAGCTCTCCAACCCTTACAAATGAGGGGCAATCCCCTATTTATAACTTTTCAAAGCCCAAATGAATGGCTAGGATCAATTTGCATTGAGTGGCTCAGATTCATTACAAGTTAGGGCTTCACCTACCCTTAATATCCAACAATTGAAAATACATCTTGTCTTTTCCCAATTTTGTCTTGTGGTGCCCAGGTGCTATAGTAGATTTCTCATTTAGCTGATTTCCCTTTTCACTGTAGCAGAAACTACCTAAAAATTGTCTTTTGCTTGATGTACTTGCAGTGTTCTTCCTTTGATCAAATGAGCTTGTTGACGATTGGCATTAATGGATTGGTGGCCCTTGATTCAAGCAGAAAGCTCCTTAGAAATCATCATCTAGGAAAAGGTAGGACAACTCCCTCAATGGGCCTCTCTGATAGACCTATGGAAGGCTTCTTGACTCTTGCAAACACGAAGTGTCGTAAGTGCATTTATACATGAGTTAAGGAAAATGTCAGTCAAACCTACAAATTCCCTATTAGATCTATCCATACATCATCAAAATATTTTGATATTCATATTTAGAGCTCATTTGGGCCATAAACATTAATCTGTGCTTCAAGGGTGCGAGTGCCAAAGGCCGAAAAGATGGCGAAAGAAAGCTAGAAGGCAAATAGCGGATGGAAGCCAAAACAGCCGGAAAGGAGGCGGGCTCCCAGATGTTCAAAACAACCAGGAAGAAGGGAGGCTTTGAGGGAATGTTTTGAAACCATCGAAACTTAACGAAACATTGACAAAACCTTTGCAGTTCATTTACACACTTCAAACACATCCCAGATCCAAAAAAGGTTGCTCCCAAAGTCAAAAATGTGGAAACGGGAGCGACGGTGGTCCACAGATATTTCTAAACAGCCAAGGAGGAAGGGAATTCTGGAGGGAAAGTTCTGAAACCATCGAAACTTAACAAAACATTGACGAAACCTTGGTAGTTCATTTACGCACTTCAAACACATCCCAAATCCACCAAAAAGTTGGCCCCAAAGTCAAAATTGTGGAAATAGGAGCGACAGGGGTCCATGAATGTTCCAAAACAACAAGAACAAGACAAAAGGCAGAAAAAGGGACAGTGGACCTCATTTCTCCACAGATTTGAATACCCCAAGTAGGTGAATTTGGGTAGGGGATTTGATAGTTTGAAGGCATATGACCAATTTGGGCTTGGAAAATGGGGCACTCAAAACAAGACAGGAGCAAAGCAGCCTGTCAAGAGCGAAAAAACAAAAAAAGGGGGTCCTTGCCTATGGCAGGGCGTATGTGCAAAACATGCACAACACTCTATTAATAAACTGGTCTCTTATTTTGAGTATACCCCAGAGGAAAAAACTGAAGTCCTAGAAGTTAGTAAGGATTCCTATTCGTCCTACCCAGCTACAGATAGAGAAAATAGACCTCGATTCCCAAGAGACCTTAATCATGAAGACCATTACTTTAAGTAGGACCGTGAGTTTCCTAGTGATATCCTAGTCATTGCTAGAAATGGAGTTGTAGATTACTTCAAGATTATGAAGTGGGTCTTCCATGAAATTAAGGACCTCAACCTTAAAAATAGGGCTCTCTCTAGTTAGCTAGAGGATTTGGAAGTTAAAGCCACTTCCTTAATTATTGCAGAGAGTGTGAGGAATGAGGATAAAACGAGGACAGTGGTTGAGGATAACGAAGGTAAATTCAAGTTCTTGGAGGCAAAAATTGGTAAAATAAAAGATACTATGAGAACTATTATGGAGCACAACCAAAAAATGGTGAAACAAAATGCCATCATCATCAGTGCTATGGCAAAGAAACTGGAAAAAACCCAACAAGGATCTTTGATTTGTGGACTTGGAAGCAAATAAAGACAAAAGATGTTGGCATTTTGAAGAGGACGAGAGCTCATCTGACGAGGAAGGCAGATTCTGCGCCCCAACAGATACAGGCTTTGAAAAAGTGTACCCATGAGATGCACAACCTCGAAGTTGAAGTTGTTTATACTTTAAATTCCTTAGGTTAGCTATGGGTTGTCTCTGTTTCTGGTTTTTTGCTGGCCCTTACTAGGCTTGGGTTGGGGGTAGCAATACTTTCTTGGTTCTTTTTGTTTAGCTGCCTTCTTTTTTTGGGTGCTTTAATGTTTTATCTTTTTAATTGTCTGTAAACTTTGTGGTTTTAGGTCACTGTAAAACTCATTTTTTCCTTTATCAAAAACAACATCTTGTTAATTTATAAATGATACATAGATTTTAAAATACTACAAGAAAATATATCTAATAGTTAAATTATGAATATTTCTATTAAATCTATTAACTAAACCAAATATGTTATACCAAACAAAAAGATGAGACTAACTTACTAACAATTATACATCTCATTAAGCTCTCTATCATCCTAATAATAGATTAGGGAGTATGATCCAAAATGTTGATGAAAAAAATTACACACAATTAAATTACTGAAACAATAAAATTGAAAACATTATAAATTGAAAAAAAAATGATTGTTTGAAAATCCTACCGATCACAAACATTTAGAAAACAAAATAATAATAAATCTGCTTTAGAATAATATGATTTTCTCAATGTTTTAAACTTCCTCTCTTACCTTTTAGGCTGCTTTAGATAATGGATCCATACCCTTTCCCATGTTTCATCACTATAAAAAACAAACAAGAACGACAACCTGACAAAAGCTATGATAGGAAGCAGATAATACTTATTTTAATATACCTTCGTAATAGTAAAAATAATTGAATACTGTCCATGAAAATAATTGAAGTACTTTTTAGATTTATTGAGAACAATATATTTCTGAATAGACATCTGACTGAAAATAAAGTACATCGGACCGTATCTGATTTTAGTTGTCGACTATTAAATAATCTGGCTTGTTCTAGCTTATTGTGTTCTGAGCACAGGAAATAGTACGCTGTAATCCAAAACATGGCTGTGCTTCACCTGTTACACAAGATAGGCTTGGGTCTTCGAAGGTGCATTCGATTTGTGATTTGTAAATCTAATCTTATTTGAGAATTGGTATTTGATTATTTAAGGGGAATTCATTTCGTTAGAGATACCATAAAACCAATTTAGTTTTTTAATTAGATAACAACTCAGCGACTTATTTGGCTCAATCCTTACTTTTATGTTAATTTCTATCTAGTTTTCAAAATATTTTGATGGAATTATTTATTATATTTATTTATTATATATTGTTTTCTTATATTTTATTATTATTTTTTATATAGTTTATTTTTATGTTATTATAGATTGATCATGATTGAATTTTACGGTTTAGAGAATTAATTTAAAATTCAAACATTTAAGTTTAAATTTTAATTTTAATCTTATATCTTCCATCTTTAGTAACACATGTTTTGTACCACAAATTGTTATGTCTTTGTATTTAAAGATATTTAATGAACCATTTATAATTGTTTGAGTATCATACCAATCATCAAGGGCAAGAGAGCTAAAGGTAAATCCCTTATTTCAGAGGACCCCACCCCTACTTCCAAGAAAAGTGTGTCTTTTTCTAACCCCCCTAAATTTCTATTTCAAACAATTTTGATGACTCATGGTACCCCACCCCATGTATTCCCCTAATGGATCTCGTTCTTGAGAAGACTCTCCTATTGTTTCTCCTATTAAGTCTACCAAGTCCACAAACCTTATCAGCCCCAAGAGAGCTAAAGGTAAATCCCTTGTTTAAGAGGACCCCACCCCTACTTCCAAGAAAAGTGTGTCTTTTTCTAACCCCCCTAAATTTCTATTTCAAACAATTTTGTTGACTAATGGTACCCCACGCTATGTATTCCCCTAATGGATCTCCTTCTTGAGAAGACTCTCATGTTGTTTCTCCTTTTAAGTCTACCAGGTCCACAAACCTTATCAGCCCCTTAAGTGAACCAAGAACAAGTGTGTGAAGACTCTCAGATGCAAGCTACAATATATGCTAGTTGTGCCCCTCTGAAATTAAAAGTGAAGGAATTGAGTGAATCAATGAACATCTAAAATGACATATTGAAATGGCCATTTTTTTAATTAATTACTACAAAAGTAAGATCTAGAATCTAGAGATGAAGATGCTCAACCAAAAGGATGACTAGTTGGCTGAGATTGAGGATGAGGGTTGTTGGAAACTACTGCATACAATCACAAAAAGCTTTGAGAAGTGGGCCAATTTGGACACAAAGATTGAGGAGCTCAAATTAGTGATTGGGACTTTAGAGAAGAGAGAAAAGTTGCAAGAAGAGGTGGTCCCATGTGAAGCAGCTAGGATAAAATCCTACATAGCTTACAAGAGATTGTGGACTAGAGTAAGGAAATGGTGAAAAATACTATGGTCATTATCCAACTATTCCAATAAGAACTCAAAAAAAACCAAGGTAAGAAGACCGAGGAGGAGCTTCAAAAGGTTGTTATTTCCAAGGAGGGTAAAAGAGTGGATACTTCTACCACACCCCCTACCAATGATGGTGAAACCAAAAAGAAACCTTTTTAATTCGAAGAAAATTTGCAATTCTTGGAGAATGAATTGAAGGAAATCAATGGCCTCAATTTTTGGGCAACTAGTAGCTATGTTGGTTTCTTGCTAGTCTCTTTATGTTTTTGTGTTTTTGTTTTCTGCTACTTTGTCTTTTACTTGATTTCTTTTCGGGGTGTCTCAATTCTCATGAGCTCTTCTATGTGGCCTTCATGGTTGTTTTGTAATGGTTACAAGCCCTACCTGGCTTTAACTTAGTCAAAACATTTAGATTACACATTGAATTTTTAAAGGAAAAAAGAATAAAAAATGTGCATTACCATCATATGGACATGGTTGGGTTCATTCCCACACATTAAATAAAATATATATCATCCTTTGATTCAAACTTGATAAACTTAGATCTAAACCACAATGAATTTTAAAACTACGCATCACCCTCCAAATAAACAACATTTTTTTTTACTATAGGAATCGGGTAGCATGACCCCCTATAAATTGAATTGCGTCTCGTAAAATTTTTAATGTGATTGACAGCGCTGGTGTGACACACCCTCCGGTACCATAGGAGTGGGGGAGACTAGAGCTCGTGACCAACCTCCTACAATAGGAAAGATTTAGCCAATCGAGCTAGGGCCCTCACCCCTCCAAATAAGCAACATTAACTTCAATGTTTCTTTATCATTATTTTAAAGCTTAAACCCATCTATCTCCTTTACTAATTTTCAAATACTCATTACATATTTACAGACCAGTTTTTTTCAATCTAAAATAATTATTTTTAATTATTTTCTTAAAATTGATTAACCAAAGGGATTTTGTTGCATGCCAATAATGCCATAAAAAAAATAGTAGCCTTTTTATAGTCAAATTTTTATTGAAAAATGTGGTTATTTGTATTAAGGAGCAACTAGGACCTAAATATTATAGTAAACCTTGCTTGTCAAGTCAAATTTTTAATAGTTTAAAGTTAGTTTTCAAATGTGTTAATATATTTTATTTTAAAAGGCCATATCATATATCAAATCTATATTTAACTATGATCTTATATATTTTTTGATACTTTATTCAAAAAATTCCTTTTATGTAATATAGTGTTCCCCAAATATTAATCACATTTTATAGTGATTTTTTAAAAATATGGCCGTACAACCATAAAAATTAGGCACTACTAGAAATCAACTATTTTTTCAATTTTTTTAAAAAATAAATTCTTTATGAATTAAAATATTCTTAAGATGATATCTTGCTAAACAAGCTGATAAATTTAAATATTGAAAAAAAGCATTAATTATGTAAGAATAAATTAAAAATTAAAAACTAAATTAGGATTTATTTTAAAATATTTTGGTAAAAAATTGATAATTATTTTTAAGTTTTATTTCTCAATTATTGTTTTAGTTAAAAGACTTTTGTTTAGTGAACTTGAATGGTTTTGAATGATTTTGTGAAGGATCAAGACTTGTTGACAACAAGGCCTCCCAAACCATAACTCCCTAAGAAAATTTGATAGAATTAATAATCCTTAGTCCTTGCCACTTAACATAATTATGCCCAAATTACCCTAGGTTACAAAAAATGATTATATAGCCCGCAACCAAACCTTCTTTTAAGGAATAATATCTATTAAATTTTTTTCTTTTAATTATAGAGATGAAAGTGTCAAATTTGTACTTGTTTCTTTTGTTTAAAATTATTATAATTTTTTAATATGTTAGGTATAATTTCTTTATATATTTTCCTTCTTTAGAACTATTAGATTCATGAAGATCTAAGAGATAGATGAAAAGCTATCAGGGATGACCACCAAAGCTAGGAGCACCAACTACAAATAACACCTTCACAAATATGAGAGAAGCTCAAAGCTCATTCACCAAAAGAATGGAAAATACATTGAGATCTGATAAATTACAAATGTACAATATGCCTTATAAAGGCAAGAAAAATAGGTAATGGGTGTAAAAACTACCCACAAAGGAAAAAAACCACTAGACTAATTAAATGCACTATTAAACTATAATGCAAGCCTAAGTAAACTTAAGCGTAAATATGATATTTACTCTAACACCCCCACTTAAGTGCAACTTAGGGAGAATGAAGATGCAAAATGAAGTATGGGTCTTGGCTACACAACCATTTTAGGTACCCATTTACAATGCAATCTCTCACAATCGAAGAAAAGTAGAAAAACCTGGTGGGAAAAAACCCCTCTCCAAAAGAGAAAAAAGGAAAAGAAAAATGAAGCATGGATGGAGGACTCAATCACACCCCCCAAGTACTACATACATCATATATATACAATCAACGACCCCCCATAAGAGGGAAAATATGAGATATCATATCACCCCATAGTGAAGAAGCTCCAATGTTGATGAAGTATGCCTGAAAACAAAAGATGATCCAATGCTTGCAAGCAACAACTCTTCCCTTAGGAAGAAGAAAGTCCACCAAGTGATGAAAAAGCCACTCCATATCCAATTGAAAAAAGAGGAATGAAATATCCAAAAAAAAAATCCATCATATAATCATGATCAAAATCAACAAAGAAATGTGACGAATCAAATGAAGGTGAAGGCTCGACAATGTCAACCTCCAATGAAAATTGATGAGGGCGCAGCCCGAGACTTAGAAAATAACCTACAAACAAGAGAATAATTTTATTATTCAGAAAATGGAGCTTCTTACATGGAGAGGATCTCAAATCCCCAAGTTCTACAACACATGCAAGTTACAGAAAGCTACAGAATCACCCTTTCGCAATATGTGAGCTTGTCCCCCAAAAGGTTACCCAAAAATTAGAAACCTGCCCATAAATAGAGCTCCTCTTTCGTTTGGAGCCAAAACAACATTCAAATTTGAGTTTAGGCGGTTTGGCACAAAAAAATTACAACTTGAAGTTCAAATTTCAAAAGAACATTTGCAATTGTATCTTCTAGAAAGTGTGCCAACTTCCCGAGGCCATAACTTTTGATCCGAGACTCCGATTCGCGAACCGTTTGAACCGTTGGAAAGGTCTCAAAGTTAGTGACATGCTCAAAATCTGCCTCACCAATTTTGGTAAGTTTTGGGGCTTATCCAGGAACTCTAAGTGCATCAAATCTAACTCGAAAGATTTTTAGGTGCAAATTTGGGAAACTAAAACTGCAATATCTTTCAACCCAGGAATAGAAAATAAAAACTGTGAATTGGGAATTTCATTATGACAAAAAGGGTATCCAAAAATGTTAAAACATCTAAAAACCAAGAAACTTGAAATTTAACTATTTTTGGGTGATGCAAGATTGCCCTTACACCACTAGATGCTCCTGCATCAGACACCCAGGGTAATTTGAGAAGTGACCCCATCACATCTCAGATGGTGGAGGAAAACCCAAACAATCAACCTCTACCTTAGGCAACCAGGATGAATCTTCAACATTCCTTCCTTTCCATTTCACTAGATATTCTTCATATTGCCTGTTCCTGGTACTCCTTCCCACACGACTATCTAGGATTTCTTCAATCTCCTCCTTTTTAGAAGTAGGTGCTGGAATCCCACACTATTCCATTGTTGGTATTTCCTCTACGCCACCTTCATGATACTTTGTCAAATCTAAAATGTTGAACATAGGAGAAATGTTGAATCCATCCAGCAACTCTACCTCATATGCATTCCCTGAATCATGCCTCTTCAAAATTTTACAGGGACTAAACTTCTTCATCATCAATTTGTTAGATGTTCCCACTAGAAGCCTTTCTTTCGTCAAGTGGACCATCACTTCATCACCAATCTGAAACTCCTTATACCTCCTCTTCTGATCTGCCTTAGCCTTATACTGCATATTCATCTTGTTAATATGTTCTCTTACCTTCTCATGTATATCCTTGATGTGTTCTACAAAATCTTTGAATTTAGCACTTATTTTCTTCTCTTGGTCCATCTTCCACAATTCTGGAGCTATTCTGGGGCTACCTCCATACTCAATCTAGAATGGTGATCTACCAGTGCTTTTGTTGACAAAATTATTGTAAGAAAATTCTGCCTGGGGTAAGATCAAGTCCCATCTCTTGGGTTTATCTCCTACCAAACATCTCAATAGGTTACCTAGACTCCCATTAACAACCTTTGTCTTCCCATCTGTTTGTGGATGGTGCGCAGAACTGAAGTTCAACTCTTTCTTCAGCTACTTCTACAAGGTCCTCCAAAAGTACCCCATAAATTTTGTGTCATGATCTGAAACAATACTCTTTGGCAGACCATGTAGCATCACCGCATCTTTGAAGAACAAGTTAGCAATGTGGACTGCATCATGGGTCTTTTGACATGGAATGAAATGTGCCATCTTCAAAAACCTATCAACCACCACAAAGACTAAATCATTCCCTCGTTGTGTTCTTAGCAAACCAAGAACAAAGTCCATACTTATATCCTCCCATGGCCTCTCTGGTACAGGTAAGGGCTGATATAAGCCTGTATTCTGACTCACTCCTTTAGCCATTTGACATACCCTGTAGATTTGTACAAACTTCTTCACATCCTGTAACAATTGAGGCCAATAACAATGCTCACTAATAATGACAATGGTCTTATCCCGACCAAAATGTCCTACCATTCCTCCACTATGCTTCTCCTTTATCAGGTTCTCTCTCATGGAACTCCTCGGGATACATAATTGACTTCCCTTAAATAACATGCCATCCTGGATTATAAAATCTAGCCACGTTGTCCTATCCACTGTAACAGGTCCCTTGCAAGCTTTCCAGGCCTCTGTAAAATCAGGATCTTCTGCGTATAGTGTATTAAGTTCATTGAACACAACCACTTCAATCTGCATCTTTGTCATCAATGTATGCCTCCTACTTAAGGCATTTGCAACCCTATTTGACTTCCCACTCCTATGTTTCAAAACAAAGGTATAACTCTAGAAAAACTCTACCCATTTCATATGCCTTTGATTTAATTTTCCCTGACTATTTAGGTACTGCAAGGCCTGATGATCAGTATATAGAAAAAATTCCTTCGGCAACAAATAATGTCTCCATTTCTTTAATGCTTGAACTATTGCATAAAATTCCTATCATATAGAAAATACTTTCTCTTGGCATCATTTAACTTTTCAACAAATAGGCAATGGGCTTACCTTCTTCACTCAACACTGCTCCAATGGCACAACCACTCGCATCACAATCCACCTGAAACACCTTGTTGAAATCTTGGGAGGGCTAGAATAGGTTGCTCTATCACCTTCTGCTTCAACAGTTCAAAACTTTTTGCTGCTCCAATGCTCCACTTGAATTCTTTTCTATCCCTTCTCATTGTTTTAGTCAGGGGTCCACAAATACTACTGAAGTTTCTAATGAACTTTCTATAAAAACTAGCCAAACCATGGAAAGATCTCACCTCAGTAGCAGTTCTTGGGGTAGGCCATTCCAGAATAGCCTTCACCTTCTCTGGGTCCATCTTGAGACCTTCTGCTGAGACAACAAACCCCAAGTACACTAACTCCCTCTTCACAAAACTGCACTTCTTCATATTAATCAATAGTTTCTCTTCTCTTAACTTCTCAAAGGCTCTCTGAATATGCATCAGATGCTCATCCAACGTCTTACTGAAAATAAAAATATCATCTAAATACACAATAACAAATCTTCCCAGAAATTCTTTTAGTACCTTATTCATGAGCTGCATGAATGTGCTCGGTGCATTGGTTAGCCCAAAAGGAATGACTAACCACTTGTATAGGCCCTCTTTGGTCTTGAAGGCAGTCTTCCATTCATCTCCCTCTCGAATCTGGATTTGATGATATCCACTCTTCAGATCAATCTTTGTGAAGTACTGAGCTCCACTCAAACAGTCCATTAGGTCATCCATTCTTGGCAGGGGAAATCTATACTTGATTGTTATCTTGTTTATGGCTCAAGAATCTATACACATCCTCCACTCCCCATCCTTCTTTGGTGCTAGTACTGTAGGTACTGCACATGGACTCAAACTCTCCCGTATCAAACCCTTTCTCAACAACTCTTGAACTTGTCTGTTTAACTCCTCATTTTCTACTGGAGTCATTCTATGAGTTGCCTTATTTAGCAAACTGGCTCTAGGAATCAATTCAATCTGATGACTGATCTTCCTTATTGGTGGTAAACCCTCAGGTAGATTATCATAAACAATATCCTGAAACTCATCCAACATCCCAAAAACTTCTTCTAGAACCTTCTCACTATCCTCCTTACTCACTCTAGGAATCAATGCATAACACACATGCTCATGCTTCATATATTCTAAAAAATTTCATCCATCTACATAACAAATTCTACCACTAATACATACTTTTTCTTCAGTCTCCTTCAGGGGTTTCAACTTGTGACGAACCCCATCCTTTGTCAAGGAATAAGTGTTTGCATGGCCATCATGTATAACTTGCCTATCGAACTACCATGACCTCCCCAACAACATGTGACATGCATCGATAGGGATGATATCGTAGAGTACCTCATCATGGTAGCTCCCGATCTTGAACTTTACTAGGCACTGCTCATTGACCAAAACTTTGTGGTCTTTCTGCAACCAGGCAATCTAATACAGATGTGGGTGCCTTTCCCTCTTCAGCTTCAACTTTGTGACCATCTCTTCTGACACCAAATTATCGGTGCTCCCACTATCAATAATGACATCACAACATTTTTCTTCACACTTGCACCTTGTATAAAATAGATTCTTCCTTTGTTCTGGTTTCTTTTCCTTAGTCACCAGGGCTCTCCTAATCACTAGGGCTTCTCCCCTTTTAGCATCATCTAAATGTTCAGATTAGGTCTCCTCATTTGCATGCGCAACCCTTCCATGACCTTCTAGCCTTTTGTCTGCCCTTCCTTGGTGTTATGGACATTCATAGGCTCGATGCCCTTCTTCACCACACTGGAAACATGTTCCGTTGAAACCACCTCTTCCAGATCCTTATCCATATCTCCCTCATCCTCTACCTCTTTGATCACCACTATTTTGATCATGAGGGTGGTAGAAGTTGTTATTCCTTTGGCTTCGGCTGGTACCCACATCTTCACCTTTCTTTTCATCATCATTTCGGCTTCCTGAAGGTCTTCCACTGCCCCTTCCACTTTGACCTCCTCGTCCTTTTTGCTTGCCATCAAATCTTTTGTTCAGCTTCTCTTCCACCTTCAGAGCAAACTGATACACATCCTTAATGGTGGTCATTCTAACTAGGCTTAACTCCTCTTGAATGCTCAGTCATAACCCATTAAGATATCTGGCTACCTTCTCCTTATTGGCCTCTGTGTGACTTGTTCTAATGATTATCTTGTGAAAATCTTCAGTATATTCTTTCATAGATTTTCTTCCTTGCTTCAACCCTTGCAATTTCTTCAACAGATCTAACTCATAGTCCACTGGTATGAACTACTTCTTTAGTTTCTCTACCATGTGATCCCATCTGGTGATCTTTACTTTTCCTCTTCGATTTCTTTCCAACTGGACCTCTTTCCACCAAATACTAGCATGGCCCTTCAGCTTCATTTTTGAAAACTTAACCCGATCTAGGTCCTCTATTTCCTCATACTCAAAATATTCTTCTAGCTTGTTGATCCAGTCGATCAACTCTTTCGGGTTCAGACTTCTGGAATAACTAGGGACTTCTACTCTAGGTCTTTTCCCGATCTTCAAAATGGACCTTATTAGCCACATTTGGTCTTGATCAATTGCTTCTTCTTTCTCTTCTACATTTGAACCTTATTCATCTCCTTCATCCTCACTTTCCTCCCTCGGGTTTAACCCTCTTCTCAACTGCTCTTGTAACGTGTCAATCTATCTTTGGAGGGCTGCCAATATATCTCTTGCACCAACATTTTTGCCACCTCAACCACCTCTAACACACCATGCCTACCATGCATCACTCTTGGAGGCATCTTTCTTGACCTCAACCCACAACCACGGTCCTGGTGCGATCTGCCTCATGATTGGCGATCTATCCACATGCTCAAGAAAACCCGCTCTGACACCACTTGATGAGGGCGCAACCTGAGACTTAGAAAATAACCTACAAACAAGAGAATAATTTTATTATTCAGAAAATGGAGCTTCTTGAATGCAGAGGATCTCAAATTGCTAAGTTCTACAACACATGCAAGTTGCAGAAAGCTACAGAATCACCCTTTCGCAATATGCGAGCTTGTCCCCCAAAAAGTTACCCAAAAATTAGAAACCCTCCCATAAATAGAGCTCCTCTTTCTTTTGAAGCCAAAACAACATTCAAGTTTAGGCAGTTTAGCGCTGAAAAATTACAACTTGAAGTTCAAATTTCAAAAGAACATTTGCAATTGTATCTTCTAGAAAGTGCGCCAACTTCTCGGGGCCATAACTTTGATTCAGGACTCCGATTCGTGAACCATTTGAACCGTTGGAAAGGTTTCGAAGTCAATAATGAGCTCAAAATTTGCTCTACCAATTTCAGCAAGTTTCGGGGCTGATCCAGGAATTCTAAGTGCCTCAAATTTAACTCGAAATATTTTCATGTGCAAATCTGAGAAACTAAAATTGCAATATCTTTCAACCCAGGAATAAAAAATAAAAATCGTAAATTGGGAATTTTATTATAATGAAAATGGTATAAAAAATGTAAAAACATCTAAAAACTAAGAAACTTGAAATTTAACTATTTTTGGGTGATGCAAGATTGTCCTTACACCACTAGATGCTCCTGCATCAAAAATCTAGATGAATCAATTGTCATGCTGAAATTGTCATCAAAGACAAGAGAAATCCCCTCAAGTGTATCTCCCAAATTTTCAAGATGAGACTCCACAAACAAATCTATGATGCTTGCCAAATACTCATCGAATAAAACAAGATTTGAGGGATAAGAGAAATCCTACTATGTTGGAGAGCAAACCTTTGAAGCAATAGAAACTATATCAACATGAGTCTGAAGTGCTTCAAAATTTAGATGATCAATATCTCCTAAATTGCTATCAACACTCACAAGAGGAGTGTGAGGAACATAGTTATCATCATCAACAAAGTGAGAGAAGATATATAGATGAGACTCATGATCTGCATTACCAACTATAATGATTTTCCTAGTATCAGCCTCTTTGATAAACAAAAAATCGGTAGTAAACTCCATAGTCTTGGGCACCCCTCCATGTGTTATCTAATAGATGGACAACAAATTTGTATGTAACTCTAGAATGCACAGTACATCCCTAAACCACCCATCACCTATCTCAACATTTCCTACCCCCACAACATCCAAAAGTTTAGTGTCTCCCAACAAAATCTTGGAAGTGTCAGAAGGATTAAGACCCATGAAAGGATAGGGTGAAAAAATCATGTGGTGAGATGCACCTATGTCCAGAAATTATCTATCATGATGAGAATTAGTTGTAGAAGTGACCAATGCATGTCCTTTTCCCATGTAGTGTTTATCTCCTTTGCCACTTGCAACCCCTGTATTCCCAAACTATGTAGGGTTGGATGATGATGGAGATGAAGATGTAGAGGCTGTAGAAGGAGTTATAGAAGAGGGCAATGGAATGTTGTTTTTCTGAAGAACGTGTGAGAGTTCATCAATCTTCTTCATGTAACAATGATGCTTATCATCCCCTATTTTCTTGCAATAAGCACAACTGATTTTCTCCATCTTGGGCTTGTCATCTTTTGAAGAGGAGGAAGTCTTAGTTGATGATGTTTTAGGTTTAGGCTTCTTCCCTTTACTCTTAGATTCTTGGGAAACTAGTGCATGATTTGTGGGAAACCCCTTCAATTGGACATGTTTTGCTTGTTCTCTTGTTAACGGTTGATCCCACAATAGTGGTTTACAATTTTTGGCCAAACTAGATACTTAAATTATTATTTTTAACTAAATCTTCACATTCGAGCTAAACTGTGAGGAATTTGAAGATGATGCAAACTAGAGTCTCGTCACATTTTATCTGTAGATTCTAAAAGTATTTTTTTCAAAAATTTTGGAATCAGATTGCAGTTCTTTTTCTATCTCCCACGAAAAATTGGTTTTTTTTAGTAAACAACATTTTTAAAAAGTGATGCACACCGTATAATGCATAAATTTTTTTCAATAAAGGATAAAATTCTAATTCTTTCGAATTTAGATTTGTAACTCCGATATCTAGTGCTTCCACTTGGTTAGATAGATTTTTATTGAATTTTTTTTTTAATCAAGTTTTGAAGTCAAACCAATTACAATTTAGACATAGCACAACCGTATAACATGTAACTTTTTTTCTATATATCAAAATTCATTTTTTTTTGTGTTGGATCAAGGACTTCAATATCTGTGCACCATATTATTCAATTTTTGATAATCTGCTATTTTTCCACATGTGCAAAACAAAGACCTTCATTTTGATGAAAACCTATGTTTAATAAAACTAAAAATAAATACATAATAAAATTAAAACATATTAAAATTATATTCATGGATAGCTCATTCGAGGACTACCTCGATTCCAGTTGGTTTTTTGAAGACTTTCATTTTCATCCTCAACCTGAGCTTCAAGCGTAAAAAATTAGGTTTTTTTTGTGAACAATTTCAAAAATCAAGGAAAAGGGGGGTTCTAGCGAACCCCCAGGGGTTCGAGCAAACCAGGGTTCATTCGAACCCCCTTCAATATGCATTTTCCTTTTTTTTGGGGGTGGGAAATGTGGGCCTAGTAATTAATGAGTTCGCCCGAACACTAGTTCGGTCGAACCCCCTTTTGGTTCGGTCGAACTTGTAGTCTCATTCGAACACCTAAAACCAATTTTTTTTGCCATGGGGTCATTTTTTCTCAGTTTTCCTTCCTCCATCAAATTGTAAACCACTATTGTGGCTTCACCCTAACCAGTCACATAAGGTTTCAAAATAAGGCATTTGAAATGTACTACCCAAAGCATCCATTGTGGAATAAAAAGGTAGAAGAAAACACAACAAATAGGCCTCTCAAGTTGGACAAAATCAAGAAAATAGACTCCTTAGTTTTTATCTTCCCACATCTCGCTAGTTGTGACCTTACTGATTTGAATTTCACTAGAAAGTCATCAATAGTAGGAAATGCTTTAGGGGTAAGAGAGGCTAATTCAACCTCCAGTTGGAATGCATGGATCTCACTAACCTAACCAAACAAGTTTTCTAACTTATTCCATATTTCTTTGTGTACTCAACTCATCAACATGAAAAAGGAGACTATTAAAAACATTTAATTTCATCAAACTCATAGCTTGATCACACTTATTTTGACGGGAAAATATTTCATATTCCTTGGTGAGAGAGGGTTCGGGAGCACTCAACGTTGATCATGGACCTTGAGACTGAAGCTATCTACTCATTTACATTTTTCAGATGTGGTAATTATGGGTAGTTAACAATTCAATGGTTCCAAGAGTATCCATGACAAAGATTGCACTAAAAGGAAAAAATAAACCAAACTAAAAATTTTCATTAAAAAATGCCCTACCATTTAAAAACATGAAGAAAAAAATAACATACATGACTATTAATTTTCAACTCCAAAACATCTATTTCATTAATTCTAACTCCATCACCTAAAGTCTCCAATTTTAAATGAAATTTTATTAAAATTGTTTAAAAAATAAATAGATTGCTCCTTCCACACCATAAGACAAATTACACTATTACAAGAGACAATTAGGCTAGTCCTTTCCACAACATAATACGAAGTATTGGATCTTATGCCTACCTTATATTTTTATCTCCTAGATGGCCCACAATCTTTTTTCCTTAAACGACATTATAAAGAGGCCAATCCACATTATAACACTACAAATAAAATAATATATAGAAAGATAAACAATAATTACTCCCATCATGAAAGAAATGTTCATAGTATAAAGGACGGTGGAATAAAAAGTTGCACGCGAAACGAGTGAGAGCTAAGATGAAACTAGTAAATAAAAAGAATAAATAATAATTCACTTATCAACAAAAGCTTTATTCGATAGTGATTGAAATGTATTTGGTTTGTCTATTGGTAAGTAGTCATTGCTGCTCTAAGTATGTCAAATAGTTTGCTAGAAGTCTTTTTTTCAATGTATATTTGAGTGGTTTGATAGTAATTTTTTTTTAAAAATTAATATATTTGATAAGAATTTGGTTTATATTTTATTGAAAGAGAAGTTATAAGCATAAATTTTGGGAGATATTGAGTTGATTTAAAAGATTATTTTAAAAATTTAAAATTAAAAAAATATTTTTTAATGATTTATTATGTTAAGAGGTTGGAAGTTTTCTTTTAAATTTAGGTTAGATGATTGAATTATTTATTGATCTATAACTGATGTAGATATTTCCTACATAATTTAAGGGTACAAATCATACTCGAGTATAATATTGTAATACTTCAATTTGTATATCTATATCATTTTCTATTTATTTTTATCTTTCTTTAGGAGGAATGTATTTAATGCAATTATATACACAAGTGGCACAATTTTGTACTATATTTTGGCTCATACCTCAATCCCTATCCATCACAATTTTCTCCCATTAATAATCATTCCTACACATTTGTCATTTACCCCTCATTTATGAAACTCCATTAACACTTAGGTCAGTCCATTCACTTTATGCCTCAATATTATTGTTTTTCTACTTAGGTTCATTTTTTCCTACTAGACATCAATCCCATAGTACATGAGAATGAACCATAAATTTAAAATTTAAATTCCAACATTCTAAACTCTTTTAAGTACTAATTGTAAGATGATTTGATATATGTTTGTGGAATGTCCTTTTATGTCTTGTAATATAGAATACGTTGAAACATACTTCATAAATAACACACTATGTATATGGACGTGTATTGTTCCATTCAACTAAAACACATTGTAGTGTAAACGTATTAAATATTAAAACTAATTAAAAAAAATAAAACATGATTGTGTCCATTAAAGCTCTATAACTCTTCAGTGTTCTTTATTTTTTTTTATTCTATACTTTGAAAGTGCACCTTCATACAATCCATCCGTTATTTATAAATTATGTACTATTATCTTTGTTTAATTTAATAAAAAAATAATAAACAATCAATTACAATATATAACTACAGTTTCATAATAATAATAATAAGTATGTTGCGGATAGATATATTGAATATATAGGACATATATTCTTTGTACTCTATGTTTGCATAACTACAGTTTCATTTTCAACGGAGAGTGACTTGCTGATTTCTACTCAAGATTTGGCTTGATATAGCTAGACACATGTTTCTATTCTGATGTATATTCCATAAATTGAGTTGTATCATAACAAGCGTACCCTCCTTTTAATCCCAATTTTGATTTGCATGTACAATTTTTTTTATAAATTTCGTACTCATTTGTATTTGCAGGTTTTAGTGTGTATTAGTGGGTTTTATTACTCATTTGGATTTAAAATATTTGTGCCGTCTTTTTGGATTTGGTACTCATTTGTATGTAGATTGATATTTGTTTGGGTGGCCAAGGACTTTGCCTTAAGTTGGATTTACATGGGAGTGCAAACTAATGTGAAACATTAAACATCATGATTAATTTTTCATGGTGGTCTGTGGTGCAGGAAATATAACTTCACTGGCACTTTTCCTCTCACCTATGTAAGTACTGCACTAACATGTGAACTTTCACTATTGATCAAGGTAACGAGCTTATATATAAATATAATTGCATTTGGAAATCGCAGGACAACATTCTGGGGGATATACAAGAATAAGTCTACCCAAGAGTATTCAGGACTTCTATATGTGTGTACCTTGTTCAACTGTTGTCTTTGGCTACCTTACGGAGCCCCATTTGTTAAACCCAACAGCACTTTGCTGCTCACGATCAATGGTGCAGGCTTTGTTTTGGAGATATTTTATCTGCTCTCCTTTTTGACATTTTCCCCCAAGCAGAAGAAGGTAACTTATTATGCCAGCTATACATTTGTAATTGAAAGCCATTTGGTAGCTACTAGATTATATAAGCCTTATAAACAGTGTCAATGCTTGACTAGATTCGGTGCAAGAAGCTAAATATATAATTGTAATTTTACTGACACGGAATCCTTCAATATATCTTGCAGGCGAAAATAATGCGGTTAGCCATTGCAATGACGGCTGCTTTTGTCACGGTGGTTGTCGTTACGATTTTTGCGCTGCAAACATACAGTGCGAGACAGTTAGTGGCTGGCACTTTATGTGTGATCCTTAACATCGTTATGTATGCCTCCCCATTATCTGTTGTGGTGAGTTCTGAATCCTATGTTCTTAGAGCTCTATGAGAACTGTACAAAAGAAAACAAATAATCTCTACCCAAAAACAATAAAAAAATCTAAAATATAATCTCTACCGGAATATTATAAATTAAAAAAAATCTTGTCTCTATCAAAGAGAAAAAAAGTCTAAAATAATTTAATTAGCAGATGTATTCATCCTTCATGAATTTTTTTGAGTTTGTGTTTTCCTTTGCAGGGAGATGTTATCAGAACCAAACGTGTTAAGTACATGCCATTTTTAGTCTCCCTATTCAGCACCCTAAATGCCCTTGTCTGGTCTGCATACTCTGTAATGGCAAGGGATATCTTTATAGCTGTAAGCTTCTCTCTTTTCCTAGTGCCATGTTCAAGTATAGTTTTCAAGTAATTCTTGACAAGGACTATGCACATTTTTTTGTGATTAAATTATTTCTTTCTTGCAGGTACCCAATGGCATTGGTTTCCTTATAGGAATAACTCAGCTCGTTGTTTACTTCATTTACAGAAGCTCAGAACCTGTTTTACCTGTATCTACTGAAATTCATAAACTTCCTGAAACGAAAAAGATAGATGATGCACTTGATCTACCTATCCATATAGTGGAGGTGGACGCCTCAAATGTTGTCAAAGTGGAAGCAGAGAAACTTGTTATTACTGATCAAGTTTGATTCACTCTCATTAATAAATAATTAACAATGTATATACAGGGTACAACCTCCTCAGACAATCAGGCTCTGTTCAATTGCATGAGAATCAGCATTAGCAGATGAAGAGGAGGGAGATGGCTATCTACTAATCAAACGGACTTATCGGAGAGGGAAAATATAGAGAGAGTTTACCCCTTGGGGAGCTTGATTGTAAACTTTTAATATCTATATTTCATTAATGAACTATTTCCTTGACAGTCACGTTCCAAGTTCTATGGTTGTATGAATATGCAATTCTATGTATCTTGAGATAGAAGAGTTTACAGATGAGACTAATCAAACTGTACTAATGGTTATACTAATGGTTGGTGCTTTAGGTATACATTGTCTTATAACTACGCACTACAATAATAATATCACAGTACAACCTCATGTCTTTAGATACAAAGAAAATAAACAATTGTAAAGCAGAGCAAGAAGACCACAACGAAGTCAATTTTGACTAGACGCTCTAGCTAATGGGCGATGGGTGCATAAGTAACAAAGATATCTAAAGGAATAGGGACAGCAGTAACAATAATAATAAAGTACAGAAGGCATATAAACTTTAACAACGGAGATCGGATTGCATTCAATGTAAAAATGGACGAAAAATATATTAGTTGGAAACAAAGTAAGCGGTCGATGCAAAAGTACTAGAGTAATTTTTTCAATTACAGAAAAGAGACACAACTTCTATTCTTCCACATGAAAGTAGAGGTTATCTTCTTATGAACCAAAACAATGGAGAAAATCAGTAGAAAATCTCCTCGATGAGCACAGGAGATTTCATAAATAATTCAGATATGTCAAAGTAAATAATAATTTACATTGAACGGATGCTTCAGTTGAAGCATTTCAAAGATTTGACGATTTTGTAACATAAGATTTCTTGAATTTTCTACAAAGATTGTTGGTCAGATTTTTGAAGATGGAGCTATACTTTATGGAGGTGTTATATCAAATTGGAAAATAAGTCAATAAAGCATATAAATGTATAGTTGAATAAGTTTTTAAGATAACATCATAATGATTTGTTTTGATTAGATTAGGACTAGAAGTGCCAGTACCCATTACAAAAAAGTCATAAAAGCAAACAAGGGACTCAGGAGAAGTGAAGTGCCCAACAAAGTAAAGCAAAAACCAAGAAGCAAAGCACCCAACAAACTAAAGCAAAAACATAAAACTTAAACAATCCAACCAGCAAAAAGAAACAAATACAACACACAAATATTATTATCAAACATTGGGTTCTGTTATAATATTTTATTTTTATAATATATAATAGTTTAGTATTTTAGATGTTTATTGGATTATATTTTTATATTTTTAGAGTATGAAATGTCACATGTCACACTATAACATATCCATAATTATAATTAACTTATTCAAAACTTGAAAAAATTAATACGAGCAAAAATTTAGTAAAATTTGTCTATTTGTCATGCCATACAATACAAACTCAATCATAAAATTAAAAAATAATGAAATTTCTTTCATAATTAAAAGAATTAACCTTTTTATCAAACTTGAATAATTTACTTCAATTAATACATAATAAATTATTCAACAAATTTGGGATAGGGTCCTAGTTCAATTGACTACAGCATTCCGTTGCAGACAAGAGGTCACGAGGTCCACTCTCCCATTGGTCCACTCTCCCCTCGTCTTCATGGTATCAAAGGGCATGTCACGCCAGCATCACCAATCACATGAATTTTTTTTACCAAACATACTACAGTTGATAAGAAGAATTAACCAATTCCTACATGAATTTGAACACCAAGCATCACCAATCACATGAGAAAAATTTACCGAACATACTACAGTTTATAAGATTATCCAATTCTTAAATAAACTTGAACACCAACATCATAAATGTATTATTATGGGTTTTCTAAAA
>VDFB02170350.1:0-21695 GCA_007258455.2 Sequoia sempervirens | reverse complement strand
AAAACTCTCTGGTTGAAGTTTTGTTGAAGAAAAACAATATAAACCATTACTTTCTATTTTTTCCCTAAAAACTTGCTAGTTCAAATCTCTATATGGCTCTGTATTGAGACATAATGATCTAAAATGTAGTGAAACATGTGAGGGAATGAACTAGGAGTATTTTGGTTTTTTTTTGATCAAATTTCATAAAGATTCAAGCATTTTATACCCTTTTTAATGACAACGGGTCTGTGAGCCCTGTGTGAGGGTTTGTAGGTGAATAAAATGAGATGAACACCCATTCCAACATTAAATTTTCTTATAACTTGGTGGAGTGTGTGATTAGGGTAGGATTTAGATGTTTGTGAGGTTTATTTGAGTAGGGAAGGCCATTTGGAGAGAATGGAATGTTGCCCTCGTTGTATTTCTTGAGTTTTTGACTTGAAAATGATGGCTCCAAGTTGAAATTTGTATAAAATGCACAAGTTAAGGTTGTGTTTTATTAAACATGGTCAGACCTATTGTGAAGGGTTTGAGGTGTTGATACAGTGATAAGAGGCTAGGAGTATTGATTTTCAATAAACCCTCATGTCCAAGCATGGAATTGGCCTAAAATAAGGGTTTAGTGATTTGATGTATTAGTGAAGGTTCTAGTGACTAAAAGTGGTTGATTCACCCTATTTGAGACCTGTTTAGGGTGTTGGAATAAAATTTTGGGGTTGAAAGAGAGTCTGGTTGATACTTGCTTTGCAAATTAGGCCTAATTGGCTTGAGGGGACAATGTTGCAACAATTATCTAGAGGATATGTTCCAAAATGGAGGTATGTAATTTTGAGATATGTTGAAGTGTGTCCAAATGGGTATCTAAAATGCCCATTCTTTTGTGGGTTTGGATTTTCTTTTGAAAGATATGAACAAATTTCTCTGTTTGGATGGCTACAAGGAGAATTGGATGAAATTGTGGAAAGTTGATGAGATAGGGTTTTGAGGAAGGGAAAGATGTTTCAAACACTTTGAATTGTGATTATTGGAAGGTTTCCTCCCTACTCTGCATCACTTGACATATTTTCACAATTCTTGCTTATTCTCCTTGTAGCATATCAAATAGTGTAAATTGGCCAGGCCTCCAACCTAGAAACTCTTCACCTTTTTAAGTAACCCTTTTCCTCTATTTTAACATATCTAATTTATACATATACTTGTTTCAGACCTTCCTTAAAAACAATTGTCCAGCTGCCCCTTAAGGCAAATGAGCCACTTTATCAAAACAACTTTGTGAAGTTCTTCATCCAAACTCTCAAACTCAATTTCATCACTCTCAATAGGTCTTAAATGGACTAAACCAACAATTTTTGGCCAAAGAAACACTCACTCATTCATAAAACCCCCAAACCCTTGCTTTAAGCTTATTTGTACTTGTTCAAGGAGGGTTTATTGAAACTACAACCCAAGCCTTTCCTCTACAAACTAGGGCTTCAAACACATCCAATATACCTTGCACAAGCTTATCCCACCATTACTTGGCCAATTCGAAAGGCCTTTATATAAACCCTAACATCTAGCCATCCAATTAAGCCAAAAACTATTGAAATTATGACTAGGGAAGCATCAAAACTCCTTCAAACTCTACTCCTTGCTCCAAAATTCATCTTACCATCATCAATAGGTTCATCAATCTCATATCCATAGCTTGCATTGTAGAAACAATTCACATTGTGGTGTAGGGCACCTTAGGGTTCATGATGTAAAAGAAGTTTAGGTGTTAATTTTTGTTTGGTTTTGTGTTAATTTGATGTAATAAGGTCTTTTAAGACCACTTGTCATGTTTTTGAGTCACTTGGTAATAAGTTGTCATTTTGCAAAAAAAATTGCTATGCAACTTTGCATTTTTGATGTAAAGGGAAATTGAACGGTCACGTGTTAGTTTTTGGTGGGAAAATATTGGAAAAACTTTGTAATGTCTTTAAAATCCTATGTGAACATTGGGACAAGTTGATGTAAAATTTGAAATTTGAAATAAAGTAGCACTGTTTTCTTGCGTTTAAAAGAAAAACTTGTTGCTCTAGCATTATGTACGGTAGCTTGTATGACCAAATGAATTTTTTCGATGCATCTAGGTGGGTATGTTTATGCTAGGCATTGTCCTCTTTCACACCCAAACACGCCGAATTGCTCTGAGCTATGTTCAATCGGCTGAATCCCTTAAGAGTCTGAAGTGCAAAATGGCTGCAAACTTCAGCATGCTGTTATTTGGACACCGTAATGCTTAGAAACTTCTCGTCTGAGCCTAGGGGATCGTATTTCACCCCTATACAATAACCTCTCTCGGTAATTGTTATCTCAAAGTCATTTTTTGTGGTGTCTAGTTTTCACTTGATGAAAAAAGTGTCAAATGCAAACAATTGAAAGTTGCAAAGTGGTGTAGCTTTCATTCTACAACTCATATGACCAAAAAAACTATTTCGACACATTTGGGTGGGTACATTTACACTAGGCATGGTCCTCTTTCATGGTCAAACAAGATGAATCGCTCCGAGCTATGTTCAATCAACTGAATCCCTTAAGAGTCTAAAGTGCAAAATGACTGCAAACTTCAGCATGCTGTTACTCAGACACCGTGATGCTTGGAAACTTCTTGTCTAAGCCTATGGGATCATGTTGGGCCCCTTTACAATAACCTCTCTTATTTTTTGTTATCTCGAAGTCATTTTTCTTGGTGTCCAATTTTCAGTTGATGGTAAAAGTGTTAAATGTAAGTAGTTGAAAGTTGAAAAATGGTGCAACTTTTGTTCTGAAACTCGTGTGACCAAACAAAATATTTCAACGCATCCAAGTGGGTACGTTTATGCTAGGAATAGTCCTCTTTCACACCCAAACACGCTGAATCACTCCGAGCTACATTCAATCGACTGAATTCCTTAAAGTCTGAAGTGCAAAATGGATGCAATCTTCAACATGCTGTTACTCAGATATCGTGATGCTTAGAAATTTTTTTTCTAAGCCTATGGCATGACATTGGGCCCCTCTATAATAACCTCTCTCAATTTTTGTTATCTCAGAGTCATTTTTTTGTGGTGTCCAATTTTCAATTGATGGAAAAAGTGTCAAATGCAAGTTGTTGAAAGTTGCAAAGTGGTGCAACTTTCATTTAGCAACTTGTGTGACCAAACGAACTATTCCAAAACATCTGAATGGGTATGTTTATGTTAGGCATGGTCTTATTTCATACCCAAATACACCTAATCGCTCTGAGTTATGTTCAACCGCATGAATCCCGTAAGAGTCCGAAGTGCAAAATTGATGCAATCTTCAACATGTTGTTACTCGAACACCATGATGCTTGAAAAATTATTGTATGAGCCTATGGGGTTGCGTTGGGCCCCTCTACAATAAATTCTCTCAGTTTTTGTTATCTCAGAGTCATTTTTTTGTGGTGTCTAGTTTTCACTTGATGAAAAAAGTGTCAAATGCAAGTAGTTGAAAGTTGCAAAGTGGTGCGACTTCCATTCTGCAACTTGTGTGACCGAATAAACTATTCTGACTCATCCAAGTAGGTATGTTTACGCTAGGCATGGTTCTCTTTGCACCCAAACACGCTGAATCGCTCTGAGCTACGTTCAAGAGTTTGAAGTGCAAAAGAGTTGCAAACTTCAACATGCTGTTACTTGGACACCATGATGCTTAGAAACTTCTTGTATGAGTCTATTGGATCAAGTTGGGCCCTTCTACAATAACCTCTCTCAGTTTTTTCTATCTTAGAGGTATTTTCTTGTAGTGACGACTTTTCACTTGGGGAAAAAGTTGTCAAATGCAAGTAGTGTAAAGTTGCAAAGTGGTGCAACTTTCTTTCTGCAACTTGTGTGACCAAACGAATTGTTCCAACACATGATTTGGTATATTTATACTAGGCATGGTCCTCTTTCATACCCAAACACACTGAATTTCTCTGAGCTACGTTCAACTGCCTGAATCCCTTAAGATTCCGAAGTGAAAAATGGATGCAATCTTCAACATGCTATTACTCGGATACCGTGATGCTTGGAAAATTCTCGTCTAAGCCTATGGGATTGTGTTGGACCTCTCTACAATAACCTCTCTCTCTTTTTTTAATCTCAGAGTCATTTTTTCATGGTGTCCAATTTTTATTTGATGGAAAAAGTGTCAAATGCAAGCAGTTAAAAGTTGCAAAGTGATGCAACTTTTGTTTTGCAACTCGTGTGACCAAACACACTGTTCCAATGCATCTGGGTGGGTATGTTTATGCTAGAAATGGTATTCTTTCGTACCCAAACATGTCGAATCGCTCTGAGCTATGTTCAACTGGTTGAATCCCTTAAGAGTCCGAAGTGCAAAATGGTTGCAAACTTTAGCATGTTGTTACTCGGACACCATGATGCTTAGAAACTTCTTGTCTAAGCCTATGGGATTGTGTTGGGCCCCTCTACAATAACCTTTCTCAGTTTTTTCTATCTCGGAGGCATTTTTCCTGGTGGCAATTCTTCACTTGGGGAAAAAGTTGTCAAATGCAAGTAGTGCAAAGTTGCAAAGTGGTGCAACTTTCGTTCTGCAACTCGTGTGACTAAACAAATTGTTCCAACCCATTTGAGTGGGTATGTTTATGCTAGGCATGGTCCTCTTTCACACCCAAAAATATTGAATCGATCTGAGCTACGTTCAACTACCTAAATCCCTTAAGAGTCCAAACTGCAGTTGTTGTCATCAAATAGTGTACCCTTGCTAAGATGCCAAAATCAACCTACTAGTGAAATAATGGATCTAGATATTCAATATCCATGATGTATGGTTTGATGTCATATGCTGATTTCGTGTGAAGAAAAACCATGAGACCTTAGACAAGGTAGTGAACTGTTTGAAAAAATGGCTTGAACAAATGTGGTCTCATGTTGATGGAATGGCATGACGAATGCCAAGAAAAGAAAATTTCTATGGATTGTCATGGCATTCCATCACCATGAGACCACATTTCTTTGAGGCAATTTTTCAACCAGCTCACTGCCTTGTCTATGCTATTGCTTACTATTATGCTTTGATAGATTTTTTCCAAGCATCCATAGCTTGTTTGAAATCACCTATTTTAGAATTTTAGCCATAACAACAAGGCAATGAACTATTTGATAAAATGCTTTGGTAGACATGTATGAAAAACGTGGTAGCATAGACAAGGTAGTGAAATTTTGAAAAAAATCCTCAAAGAAATGTGGTCTCATGGTGTCATGGAATGCCATGATGAATTCCATGACAAGCGAATTGCTATGGATTGTCATGGCATTCCATCACCATGAGACCAAATTTCTTTGAGACATTTTTTCAACTAGTTCACTACCTTGTCTATGCTACTGCTTACTATTATGCTTTGATATATTTTTTCCAAGCATCCATTGCTTGTCTGAAAGCACTTGTTGTAGGCTCTTAGCCATAGTAGCAAAACAATGAACTGTTTGATAAAACGCTTTGGTAGACATGTATGAAAAATGTGGTAGTATAGACAAGGTAGTAAACTATTTGAAAAAATGCCTCAAAGAAATGTGGTCTCATGGTGATGGAATGTCATGACAATCCAAGGAATTTTCTTGTGATGGCATTCCATCACCATGAGACCACATTTCTTTGAGGAAATTTTTTAAATAGTTCACTTTGACTATGCTATTGCTTACTATTATGCTTTGATATATTTTTTCCAAGCATCCATAGCTTGTTCGAAAGCACCTATTTTAGAATTTTAGCCATAGCAACAAGGCAGTGAATTGATTGATAAAATGCTTTGGTAGACATGTATGAAAAATGTGGTAGCATAGACAAGGTAGTAAACTATTTGAAAAAAATGCCTCAAAGAAATGTGGTCTCCCAGTGATGGAATGCCATGACAAGCACATTGAGACCACATTTCTTTGAGGCATTTTTCAAACAGTTCACTGCCTTGTCTATGCTATTGCTTATTATTACACTTTGATAGATTTTTTCCAAGCATCCATAACTTGTTTGGAAACACCTATTTTAGGATTTTAGCCATAGTAGCAAGGCAGTGGACTATTTGATAAAATGCATTGGTAAACATGTACGAAAATTGTGGTAGCATAAACAAGGGAGTGAATTGTTTGAAAAAATGCCTCAAAGAAATGTAGTCTCATGGTGATGGAATTCCACGATAATCCATAGCAATTTTCTTATCATGGCATTCCATCACCATGAGGCCAAATTTCTTTGAGGCATTTTTTCAAGCAGTTCATTGCCTTGTCTATACTATTGCTTGCTATTATGCTTTTGATAGATTTTTTCCAAGCATCCATAGCTTGTTCGAAAGCACTTGTTTTAGGATTTTAGCCATAGCAACAAGGCAGTGAACTATTTGACAAAATGATTTGGTAGACATGTATGAAAAATGTGGTAACATAGAGAAGGTAGTGAACTATTTGAAAAAATATCTCAAAGAAATTTGGTCTCATAGAATGCCATGATAAGAAAATGCAATTGACAGTTGCTCCTAGTTTTTAGTTATGCAATGTGAAGTAATTGCATAACTACTTAGGTTGACTTTGCAAAAACTATATTGTAATTGAAATTTTGTCATCTATCAACATCTAGTTATTAGTTATGCAATGTGAATTAATGCTTTGAGTTTGAAAGATGTGCAATGCAATGTAATCAATGATATGAATATAAACTACAAAATTCTATTTTTTACAATTCATTAGTCAAAATATTTATTTTATTTTCTCTCTATATCTCTATGCTATGGAAATTCCTTTCAATTTTTAAAAAAAAGTTTTTATCTCTTCTTCTACAATTTTTTACGTTTTTTAAAATCTGATTTTTCTCTAATTTTTTCAGATTTTTTTCAAAAACTCTTATACTTTTGGTTTGCCGATTTTTTCCCCAAATTTTTTTTGCTACTATGCATTGGAAGCATGAAGCATACACATGAATACACACAATATACGTGAAGTATACACGTGAATAAGTGTAGCATACATGTGAATAATTGAGGCACAAGTAATTGAAGCATTACAAAGGATACAAACCACCAGGAATGGAGCTTATTTACACAATACACATTAGATGGATCTTATTGAGCAATTGATAGTAATTAGATAAGCAATAAATGTAAACAAAATCCATGCCTACAACATTCAAGCATGCAATTTACATAATACGCATGATAACATCATTCAAGAATGGTAGTAGCAAAATAAGATCTTCTTTAATCAAAAAGCCGTAAGGCTATACAATGATATATATTGATAAAAGTATATACAATATATCAAAAAATGCCATATAGGATTAGTACAAAAGAGCCATATGTCAACATAAAATGTCACGCATATATCGATATTACAAAACATATGTTCCAAAATGCCACATAGGCATACAACAAACAACCCAAATACATAGTCATTTCCCTCTAAGGGAAGGAAAAAGATCTCGTGCTGCCTTAGAAATTCAGCTAGATGGAGTGCCTGTTGGTTCTCTTGTCTTTCGAACATGCTCACTTAACCTCCTCTCTAGACTCCTCTACAGTTGTATCTGACACAATAAAAAGTATAGATGTTAATACATAGAAATTGAATTATGGAATGACATAATAAAATAGAGTCACTTACCGCAAATAAATAGTCATCATGCACATTTACAACATTACTACGTCCACGATCTGGAGTGACACCCACCTGTAGCAACCATGAAGATTGAAATTAAACTAAATAAAAGTATCATGAAAATTTTCTATAATAGACCATAAAAGAGAAAATATAATGTCAAATCAACTAATTTGTTGCATACCTCTGTCAATGGATCAAAATTGGCTATTGTTGCAGCAAATCCATGGTCCATTGTGCCACCACCATCACCAGGGCTGTCTGATGTCAACAACTACAAATGAAACAACATATCTAATAGTAATATAAAGAAGTTGAGGTAGTCCTTTTATAACTATCATAAATGAAAGAGTAAATGGTTAGCCTCAGTTGAGACTACACTATAGTGCTTATAGATCATAGAATGGTGAAAGTACTAAGTCCACTGGGATAGTCCAAACTCTTGCAAATGCCAAAGTTCAGTGCTCATTGAGATTCATATTGCATATGATGATGAACTAATGTTAATGAGGGCATGCTGTCAACATAGTGATAATGCCACAATGAAGTTCACATGAATGAATTGAGGATTACTATGTTAGTATTAGATTTCAAAGGGATAATGGAACATACAAAAAATTAGGATGTGTCTAGGGTTTTACTATAGTGCATGAAGTTGGTTGTTGAGGTGTGCAACAGTAATGGAGAAGACAACTTTGGTCAATAATGAGTGGAAGGAATATTTATTCTAATGGTGTATATGATAAAATTTGGATGGAGGTGATATAGCATAGAAGGGATAAAGAGACAAGATCAACAGGGGATAATGGAACATATGGTGAAATAATAGAGGGTACAATGGGATGGGAGTCAAATGCAATAATGGAACATGGGATGAGCTAGAATAGATTAATGCAATGGGCTAGGATGGGATAACAAAATATAGCATGAACTATTAGAGGTTAATGGGATGGGATTAGGAGGGAATAAAGGAACATAGGGTGAATTAGGGAAAGTTAGTGGGACAAGACCAACAGGGGATAATGGAACATAAGGTGAAATAAGAGAGGGTAATGGGATGGGAATAGAAGGGGTTAATGGAACATAGGATGGACTAGTATAGATTGATGGGATGGGCTAGGATGGGATAAAAAAATATAGGGTGGACAATTAGAGGTTAATGGGATGCGATTAGTAGGGAATAATGCAACATAGGGTGAAATAGGAGGTGTCTAGGGTTTGACTATAGTACATGAAGTGTGAACTTGACCTATGTGTAGTAATAATGGAGAAGAGTTATTTAGAATGAAACATGGATAACTGTAGACACGTAAAATGTATCGATTGACATTGTGCATATGATCCTGACTACTAACATCATTTCATCATAAATCATCGTTCGGTCTAACCATTTAATCAAATACCCCTATTTGATTAAATTCATCAATATTCCTCTCTTAATTAAATAAACCAGTTATCTAATTAAGTCACCTTTTCTCGATAATTAAATTAATCATTTTGATCTAATTATCCTATTTAATTAAATAATTAATGTTATTTGATTAAATCTCTAAAGTCTATCTATTAAATTAAATAAATTAAAACCTTATTTAGTTTAATCTAACAATCATCTCTTTTAATTAAATAAATCAAAATCTTTATTTAATTAATCTCTTATCACATTCCTCTCATATTTGATTTAAATAAATCCACAAATTTAAGTCAAATAGGTCACATCACTTAACCTCTTCATTAAATTAATTAACTTGGATTAATTTAATCTCCTCTCATGTCCCATCCTCTAGCTTTTACTACTTGCACATGAAAATAGATTTAATTGATTTATTAAATCTCTATTTTCCTCAGCAAGGCATCTTTTGGGAATATTCTCCAAGTTTGAATTCAAAAATCCAAGTTGACATGTACATCCAACAAGGCATTTAATCTCTCTTACATGTCCTTTTCCTTGAGCCAAGTGGCATTTAATACTTTTTTTCCTTCCCTCTTGCATGTCATTTCAACAAATTCAAAATTCAAAAATAGGCATTTATTGGCACAATCCTAAAAACTTGCACATCCTCCATCCACTCACAGGTTGACATGTGGCATCTTGCCATTGGATGAATGTTAGTCCCGCATTGCTCTATTTTGGACATTCATCCTTCAATCTCATCTATAAATAAGAGGCTTCATTCCTCATTTGATCATCCACAATTTATGCAAAGTTACTATACTTAAATCTTTAGCCATTTTCACCAATGCCATTGAGTTCTTAGCTAGGTTATGGAGGTTTTTATCTTGGAGCACTCACCATCCTTCATCAAAGTGGATAATTCATCAACATACATCAATCTTGCATCATAGGAATTGGGAAAGGGCCAATTTTCACATCAAATTGGCACCAATTCCCCCATGGGATCATGGGTTTGCTAGTTTAATTAGGATTCAATCTCTATTTTGTTGTTTTCATTGTGTTCTTTATCTCTTTTTCCTAATTTAAGCTTTGTGAATGGATTTCATGGGGAATCCTTGTTCTTTCTTGCATTCTCTAATCTAATGTGTTTGTTCTTATTGTTTTGCACATATTGGGATTGGGGTTCTCACAATAACGATGGTATAACATAGAATGGATAAAGGAATATAGGGTGGAGCATAGGGGATCATGGAACATCTAGGGTGAATAATAATAGGTTCAATAAGATGGGAGTAGAAGGGCATAATGACACATAGGATGGACTAGAAGATATTAGTGGGATGGGCTAGGAGGGGATCATGGAAAATAGGGTGAACTATTAAATGTTAATGGGATGGGATTAGGAAGGAATAAAGGAACAAGAAGTGAATTAGGAGAAGATAATGTGACACTATCAAGGAATACACATGCAATGTTTGTGTTTCTCATCAATTTTTTAGTTTTGTATACGCAAAATTATGAAAACTAGCTAACATTGTTTTACAACACCATTAATGAATAAAGACTACCTGAGTGTAAGTTGTTTGAGGAAATGAATTGCAAGGCGTGGAGGTCGAAGGTACACTAGGAAACTATTTGAAATCTAAAGCATGTTATGAGACAAAAATTCAAATATAACATTCAATTGTTCAAATGCAACAATAATATCTTTAATACTAATTGCATACCCATGGAATCAACGTCAAGAACAAATAAGGGTCTGTAGGAATGGAGCACGTCTCATTAACAATCCAACCTAAAATTTCATCATATCAAAATTCTACTAATTTAGTTATTCTTAAATTTCAAAATCTAATTTAATAAACAACATTAAATGAACTTGTAGAATTTTACTTGAGTGTCAATGCCAAATGTATCATTCAACAAATCATCTGTGAAATCCATCACCTTTGCAACTGATGTAGGTTGTGTAGCTGCATCCCGAGCACTCTAATAATTGTACATGCAAACAACACTGAAAGCGCCACAATGGTGGCGTGGAGCTCGAAGCCTACACGTCTCCTCCCCATCAAGCTCTACTAGAGGCCACACACATTGTATAATGGTCTGGGTGAGCGAGCTAATAGAATCCAGCGTGTCAACCTCTACACTATCCTTAACAATGGAAGGAACAAAAAAATGCTCCACCATGGGTTTGTCCAAGGGTCTCGGTGCCAACTGTGGATTACACCGTGCAACAGGTCTATCATGTGTGGAGCCCCCACCTCTACCCTGAAAGTCTAAGATGTCAAAATAATTTTGCATCTTATTGAGGACAAGCTCACAATAGACTTTCCTCAAAAATTATTGTTGTACCTCATGGTTCATGGAGGTTGGTCAAATACCATCCACCATTGCTCCCAAAATTTATTTTTAATTAACTCATGGTGGCACCAATGGATGGGAACCTCCTGCATGCATGAGACAAAGGTGCGTTGGTTCTTGGGTCTGTAAATAGGGCACACAAGTTGGCTTTGCTAATTTTTTGTTTTTTCACATCTGCATATGACAAACCACTAGCATAAAATTGTCTCGTCTCATGCCTCTTATTTGACCAAAAAATTACTTTTTCACTCATTTATCCTACATGAGATACAATTGACTTCAATGATTTGGAAATCCCTCTCCTATAAGGGTGGGTTTCAACATGCTCTGTTAATCTTCCAATTAATTGTTCAATGTCTCTTTTATTGTTTTCAATTTGATTTAGAATATTTTCTTGTGTTCCTTGAGGATTCCTATGAATTGATGGAGGGGTTTCAAGTTGTTCTTGTATAGGAGGCTCTTCGTGAGGGGGTGATTGTGAATTCTCAATGTTTCGAGGTGGAGATTCATTCCCTGAGAATTAGAACAAAGTTTTATTATAAAACTCTATTTCAATCTTCATTCTAAATCAAAATCAAATTAAATTGAATAAAAATACATACCTCTTCACAATCTTCAACCTCTCTAACGTGTTGGCGACATCCTCATGAAGAATTTCAAGCTAAGAGTGCAAAAAATGGATGAGATTTGGCGAGCGTGAGTTGTAGAGAAGAAAAATCCAAGCCAAGCCGCAGGTTCAACAGAAAATGGAAGTTGAAATACCTTTTTTTCCTTTTAAATTACTTTTGAATTTGGTGCACACTAAATTTGGCACACGCCAAATTTGGCGCACGCTAAATTTGGCACACGCCAAATTTGGCGCACGCTAAATTTGGCACACGCCAAATTTGGCACACGCCAAATTTGGTGAGCGCCAAATTTGGCGCTCGCCAAACTTGGAGTGTGCCATATTTGGTGCTTGCCAAATTTGGAATGTGCCAAATGACCAATTTGGACTTTTTTTTTGCATTTTTTTCCAATTTGGCATCAAAATTGTGTCACAGATTGGTGCACTTACCCATAGATTTAAACCTTATTTAATCCCTTAAGCATTAATTGGTGCAGGGGCATCAGGAGCCTCACTTAACTTTCTTTTTTTTTTAATTTTTGAGTCTTAGGTTGTTTGTGTGTGTTTTGGTGTCTCATAAGGTCATTTATGACCATTTGGAATCATATGGGTTCATTTTGGATTGTTTAGAGGGTTTTTGATTAAAAATGTAAAAATTGCCAAATGTTGCTAAAAAGTTGCCATGCAACTTTGACAAGTTGTCAAAAAGGAAAGAAAATTTTACAAAAAAGAAAGAAATGTTACTACTCAATTAGGATTTGTTGTAAATGCATGAAGACACCCTCCAAAGTTGGATGGAGAGTTAGAAAACTAATTTTTGAAGTTTTGGTGAAGTGAAGAAAGTTTTTTTTTTTGAGTTTTCAACGTTGCAGTCCTGCTCTTTTATTATGTACGGCTTGTACGACCCATGTGATGATTTGAAAGCTATTGGATTTAGTTGGAATGTGAGTCTACCTTATTTTTATTTTGGTTTCATCGATTTTGGTTTAGTGTAGTAAAATTTATTGTGTTTTTACTAAAGACTAGTAAAACCCTACCTAGGGTAACTAGTGAGCACAAAAAATGGTGTAGATTGGCCTTCCACTAGTGGGAAATCACCACAATGGGTGGATAGGCCTATAAACATGTATTTTATCATCTTCTAATTTTGAAAGGTCCCAAGTTGATATTGGAATGTGCTTCTAGTGGACAAAAAGTCTGATATTCTGAATGTATCAGACTGTGGAGGTTGTGAAGGGTACTTTGAATACTATCAATGAAAGTTTAGTGTTTTTTGTGTTTGGGAAAGGTGGAAGAATGTGTATGAAGGTATTACAGAACTATTCAAGGAATTTTTGAGCTTTCTTGGCAATTAGTTGACAAATTGTAATGACTGTCCTATAGGACTGTGTTTGATAGTGTTGGAGCAACAGTTCAATGTTGAACAAATCCAGGTCTAGAAGTGTTATTTGTGCATATTCTTTGTTGGGAAGGGGTCTTAGAAGGTCCTATATACTTGGTAAGGGTGTTGGATATCAAGATTGGCATTTTTATGATAAAATTTCATGACTGTCCCAAGTAGTTTGCATGAGATATTGAAACCCTCAAACTGTAACCAGTCAAGTGTGAACCTTTTTGGTGTGTGTAGACATTGAAAAACCCTTGTAAAAAATTGTATGCAAGGTGTAAGGGAATCATTTGGTGTTTCCTTCCTATGAATACTAAAAAACCCAAGTCATCAATTGTGGCAAGGTGTACTAAGATGCCCCATATGTTGCTGACTAAGAAGTCCTTAAGGGAATGCCTTGAAACAGTCAAGTTTTGTTGAAATTTGTCCTTCCTCTGCATAAAATTGGTATCACAACAAGGAATATTAGTAAGAGGTGATAAGTAAGTTGAGTTTGAAGTCAAGCCAAGATGCCTCCAAATTTGAATATGGAAAGAATAATCAGAGAGGTGAAAGACTCTCTTTCCCCAAAATTGAGAGCCATAAAGGAAAGCCTTGGTGCAAGACTCACATTAGTTGAGACCAACCAGGGAAGAGGAGTGGTCATAGGAGATTTGAGTGACCAAGAAGAAGAAGTGGGAGAAGAAGAAAAACAACAAGAAGAAAGAGATGTTGAAGAGAAGAGGTTGGAGATATTTCTAAAGGCGGTTAAGAATGATGGTTCCAAGGTAAAAATAGAACTTCCAATATATGCAGGAATTCTGAATGGAGAAGAACTCCTAGATTTGATAGGAGAAGTAGATAAGTATTTTGAGCTTGAATAGATACTTAAGGGGCATAAAGTTAAATTGGAAAGAACAAAACTAAGAGGAAATGCATCCCTGTGGTGGGATTATGTACATGAAGAGAGGAAAAAGAAAGGAAAAGAAAAAATTAGAAAAAAATATATCTTGGGACATAATGGTTGCAAAATTGAAAGGTAAATTCCTACCAAGTGATTATGCTATTCAGTTAAAAAGAAGGTTGAAAAATTTGAAGCAAAAGGACATGGATGTGAAGACCTACATACTAGAGTTCTACAGACTAAGCATAAGGTCAGGCCACATGTAAGAAGATGTTGACAAAGTTGCAAGGTATTTGAATGGGCTAAGGTCTAGCCTACAAGATGAACTAAGTCTCACAAGTCTAAGAAGAGTAGAAGAGTGCTATCAGTTGGCCATAAAGGTTGAAGACAAGTTGGAAAGGAGACAAGAAAAAAAAGTAGAGGTAGGGGAAGGAAAAATCTCAGAGGAAGAGGGACTTTTGCTGGTAGAGGACAGTCCAAAAGGTCTGAAGGAGAGACAAGTAACTCACAAGAACAAACATCAAATTCAAGGGGAAAATTTCAAGGAAGAAGACCAAATTTTAGAGGCAGATTTGGAAATATAGGAGGCTCAAGTGGATTCACTGGAAAGTGTTACAAATGCAATAAATTTGTAGCCCACCAAGCATGGCAGTGCACTAAGGAGCAAGCATCTACTTCTTTTAAAGGTGAGAGGAGAAATTAGATTGTATAAGGTGAAGATGATGCTGAAAGTGTCAATTCACCATAACAAAATGTAAAACCAAAAGTTGGAGAGTCCTTATTGATGAGAAGAACCTTGATCAAAGTGCCCATGGAGAAGGAACCACCTCAAATAAAGTCACTCTTCAGGACTACATGCAAATTCCAAGGTAAATTTTGCAAAGTTGTTATTGATCTGGAATTACTGACAATTTGGTTTTAGTTGAAATGGTAGAGAAGTTAAAGTTGAAAAGATTGCCTCATGCCACTCCATACAAGGTTTCTTGGTTAAACAAAGGGAAGCAAGTGTTAGTGAATGAAAAAAATTAGGTAGAATTCCATATAGGGGGTTATAAGGAAAAGGTCTTGTGTGACATCATTCCTATGGATGTTTGTCATGTGCTTCTTGGTAGACCATGGAAATATGATAGAAATGTCAAACATGATGGTAGAAAGAACACATATTTCATAGAGAAGGATGGAGTCTCATATACTCTAACACCAATGAAGGATGAAGATAAAACAACACAAGTGGAATCTAATGTGACGTTGGTAGGAGAGAAGGAATTCATAAAGGCCATAGAAGAGGAGATTGCAGGTTTTTACATTATACTTAAGCCTAGGTATGTTGGGAAAACAACAAAGAAAGTAGAGTTGCCTGTGGAAATTCAAAACTTGCTAAAGAATTATGCTAATATAGTAGTGGATGAACTCCCAAACACATTGCCTCCTTTGAGGGATATTAGTCACCACATTGATTTCATACCAGGGGCTAGTTTTCCTAATAAAGAAGAATATAAGATGACACCATAGCATAATGAGGAGATTAATAGACAAGTCCAAGAATTGCTAGATAAGGGGATAATCAAAGAAAGCCTTAGTCCTTGTTCGGTTCCTACTGTCCTAACACCAAAGAAGGGAGGTGAATTGAAGCTGTGCACTGATTCTAGGACCATCAATAAGATTACAATCAGATATAGATTCCCCATTCCACAGATGGAAGACTTGATGGACTGTCTAGGTGGAGCATGCTACTTTTCCAAAATAGACCTCAAGAGTGGGTATCACCAAATTAGGATTAGACTGAAAGACAAAATTTAAGAAAAATGAATTGCTCTATTAGTGGCTTGTGATGCCTTTTGGTCTCTCAAATGCACTCAATGCCTTCATGAGGTTGATGAATGAAGTTCTCAAACATTTCATTGGTAAGTTTGTAGTGGTTTATCTTGATGACATTCTTGTTTTTTAGTAAATCTAAGGAAGAGCATTTGCACCATTTGGATTTGATTTTAAGAAGATTGAATGAAGAGAAACTAATGATTAATTTGAAGAAATGTGAGTTTATGAAGAAAAAATTGGTATATCTTGGTTTTGTGGTTACAAAAGGCACCTTGAAAATGGATCCAAGCAAGGTTGAAGCTATTCTAAGTTGGCCTCCACCCAAATCAATTGCTGAGGTAAGAAGTGTCCATGGTTTGGAAAGTTTTTATAGGAAGTTTATTAAGGGTTTCAGTCATGTTTGTGCTCCAATCATTGATACCATAAAGGGGGATAAGAGAAATTTTTTTGTATAGACTAGTGAAGCTAAAAAGAGTTTTGAGTATTTGAAAAAGAGAGTAGCAGAGCAGCCCATATTAGCCTTACTAGATTTCAATAAGGTGTTTACTGTTGAGTGTGATGGAAGTGGCTATGCCATAGGGGCAGTATTGAGCCAAGAGGGCAGACCCATAGCCTTCTTTAGTGAAAAAATCAATGAGGCTAAGAAGAAATACTCTTCCTATGACCTAGAGATGTATGCTTTGGTTCAGTCCTTGAAAAAATGGAGACATTACCTATTTCCCAAAGAGTTCATAGTATATATTGATAACCATGCCCTCCAATTTTTGAATAGTCAAGAAAAACTCAGTCATAGGCATGTTAAATGGGTGGAATATTTGCAAGGTTTTACTTTCACCATTAAATAAAATAAGGGGTAGTCCAATAAAGCAGTAGATGCTTTGAGTAGAAGGGCTCTAATAGTGCAAGAAATTTAGTTGCAAAGTGTGGGAGTTGAATCCTTGAAAGGTATATATCTTGAAGATGTAGATTTCAAAGAAATATATGCATGTTGTAAGCAGCCTTGTAGCATCAATAATGATAAGTGGGTTGATTTTTTGATTCAAGATGGTTTATTGTTTAAGGGAGCACAACTTTGTGTCCCTAAGTGTTCAAAGAGAGATAAATTGATAAAAGAGAAGCATAGTGGTAGTCTTGTAGGTCATTTTGGTCTTGATAAGACCTTGGAGCAGCTAAGAAGACACTATTTTTGGCCTAAAATGCAAACTAATGTAAGGATATTTGTTGAGAAATGTGTTATTTGTCAAAAGGAAAAAGCGAGTAGCACAAATGTAGGTTTGTATCAGCCTATTCCTATTCCAAATAGGCCTTGGGATTCTATAATTATGGATTTTGTAATGGGCTTACCAAAAAAACCTAGAGGTTTTGATTCCATCTATGTTGTAGTAGACCAGTTCTCTAAGATGGAAAATTTCATCCCATGTAAAAGCACAAAGGATGCATCTTATGTTGCAGGTTTTTTCTTCAAAGAAGTGGTAAGGATTTATGGTTTTCCTTTGAGTATTGTTTTAGATAGAGATAGTAAATTTGTTGGGCATTTTTGGAGAACTTTGTGGAAGAAACTTGGCACTAACCTTAGTTTTATTTCTTCCTATCACCCTCAAAATGATGGGGAGATCAAAGTGGTTAATAGGAGCCTTGTAACCTCTTAAGATTCCTTACAAAAGAGCATTCTACTCAATGGGATATATCTTGCCTCATACGTAATTTGCATATAATGATTCAATGAATAGAAATGTGGGTAAGAGTCCCTTTGAAATTGTTTATGGTTTGCAACCTAGAGGAGTATTTTAATTGAGTGATATTAGTGGAATGGAGAGGATGAGTGTTGTTGGTGAGAAATTTGCTGTGGCTATGAAGGAGATTCACCAATAGGTCAAGGATCACCTACAAAGAAGTGTGGACAAATACAAACAAGCTGATATGAAGAAGAGAGAAGTCAATTTCAAGGTTGGGGATTTGGTTCTAGCCCATCTTAGAAAGAAGATATTTCCTAAGGGATAGTACTCCAAATTGTAGATGAAGAAGATTGGTCCTTGCAGAGTTGTTCACAAGTTTGGTCCTAATGCATATGAGATTGAATTACCAAGTGGGATTGGCATTTCACCTGTATTTAATGTATTTGACTTGTACCCTTTCAAAGGGGACGTTGTTGTAGGTAAAAAAGTAGGTTCCCAATCATTTGAAGATGATGAGTTGATCCAAGACCTTCCTTCCAACAAACCTCTAGAGTTGGAGTGTATCCTTGATACAAAGGAGCTCAAGAAGACAAGAAACACAACATATCTTCAATAATTGGTCAAGTGGAGGGGTCTTCCCATGGAAGATGCTAGTTGGATTTCTGAAGTTGATATTATCAAGCATGGATATATTGTTTCAGACCTGCACTCAAGTGGGACTTGAGTTTTCTTCCCCTTTGGTTTATGGTGTAGGGGCATCAGGAGCCTCACTTAACTTACTTTTTGTTATTTTTGAGCCTTAGGTTTTTTTTGTGTGTTTTGGTGTCTCATAAGGTCATTTATGATCATTTAGAATCATATGGGTTCATTTTGGAGTGTTTAGAGGGTTTTTGATAAAAAATGTAAAAATTACCAAATGTTGCTAAAAAGTTGCCATGCAACTTTGACAAGTTGTCAAAAAGGAAATAAATTGTTACAAAAAAGAAAGAAACGTTACTACTTAGTTAGGATTGGTTGTAAATGAATGAAGACACCCTCCAAAGTTAGATGGAGAGTTAGAAAATTTATTAAATTGAAGTTTTGGTGAAGTGAAGCAAGTTTTTTTTTTTTGAGGTTTTCAACATTGCAGTCCTACTCTTTATTGTGTATGGCCATGACGACCCATGTGATGATCTAAAGCCATTGTATTTAGTTGGAATGTGAATCTAACTTTATTTTACTTTTGGTTTCATCGATTTTGGTTTAGAATAGTAAAATTTATTGTGTTTTTACTAAAGATTGGTAAAACCCTACCTAGGGTAACCAATGAGCACAAAAAAAGTAGATTGGCATTCCACTAGTGGGAAATCACCACAATGGGTGGAGAGGCCTGTAAACATGCATTTTATTATCTTATAATTTTGTAGGGGCCCAAGTTGAGATTGGCACGTGCTTCTAGTGGACATAAAGTCTGATATTCTGAATGTATTAGACTATGGAGGTTATGGAGGGTAGTTTGAATACTATCAATGCAAGTTTAGTGTGTTTTGGATAGTATGAGATTGTTTCAATCAGTTTTATTGAAGAAAACTAATGAAACTGATGAGAGATGAACAAAACATGATAAAAGCTAGTTTAACATGATAAATGCTAAGATTTTTGATGTAAGTGAATGCAAACCTATGCTAAATGTGTACAAGATTCAAAGATGCAACCCCTAGATTCCAAAATATGCTAAATGGATGCAAACTAAGTTACTATGGAAGCCACTAATGGATGCTTAAGCTAATTATGCATGAAAATTAATCTAAAATGCTATTTAAACATGAAACATGGATGCAAATGAGTGCAAGTTTCAACAACATAAGTTTTCTATCAAAAGATGGATCCATTTCTCTCCAAATAGTGATCTATTTATAGGAGATCAAATGAAAAATCAAGGGCTTAGATTGATTTGGTCAATCAATGGTCAAGATGAAAAGTAGAGTGAAACATGGATCAAGGATTCTCATCAATGGATGAAAATCAAAGATCACATGGATCAAGAAAATATCAAGGGATAAGAATGATTCAAACAAACACACTTTGTAACAACTTTGAAAGTTTGTTACAAAGTTTGTTTGAAGAAAATATTTCAATTTTGGGTAAATAGGGAGATATTCCTTTGGAATATTCCTATGCAAAAAAGTAGATGGAGGAAATTAACGAATTTAGTTAATTAAGCTAAATTTTAAATGTGCAAGATGGAGAATAATGTGATATTCATTAAATAATTGATTTAATGAAAAGGGGAATGCAATATGATATTTAATTAAATAGTCTAAAGTTATTTAATTAAATAAGAGGACTTAGGGCTTAGATTAAATAATTTGTATTATTTAACTAAACAAGATGAAATGTTAGTGTGGAAGGGGGTGAATTAACCCAATTAGGTCAATTAGATTAATAGATGAACATGAGGCATTTGATTAATTAACTAGATTAATTTAATCAATCAAGCAAAAAGAAGATGGGTTTCATGACAAAATGATGTTAATATATCATATTCAAGTGTGTAGTATCATTCAAGACATTTTAAAGTGTCTACATTTTCCCCCTCTTTGAAGTGAGGTACCTTTTACGTTGGTTTAAAGACTAACATTTTTCAGATTAAAATTGCTACTTGAATCAAAAATTTAAAAAAATTCTATTTTTTTGGATGCCCCACCTTTGCTCTAGTGGAGGAATAAGCTGGTTCCCTACCCCCTCGAGAGATCAGGCGAAAATTGTGAATTTTAGGTTGATTTCTTGACAAAGGTAAAACATTAATTCAGGTGTCAAAAACATGCCTTGGGATGTGAAAAATGGCCTCATAAACATTAAAAAATGGCTCAAAATAGGTTGCATAGCTCATAAATAGGTTAAACAGGCCAAAACCCTAGTTTTTCCCTCAAATTAGGGTAAAAAACCCCAAATTTTAGGCATAAATAGGTGAGAAAGGTGCACTTCCAATTCATTTGTGCATTCACACTATAACAATTTTGTGCACATTAAGTTATGATCTCATGATGAAATGGAACAATGTGTGCTTCCTGGATTCTGCCTTTGAGCAAGTGCGAGAGTACCGGCACCGAGTAGACATAGGACCACAGGTATGTGACTCAAAACCTTTCTTGATTTTTTCATTTTAGTGTGCCAAAATTATGTTTCTTAGGGTGTCGATGTAGTGTGATTCACAAAAGGCTCGTCGGTGTCTCTATTGATTTTATAGCGACACACTTTACGTTAAAGCTGACACTAGAGGTTTTGGTTTAGCGACATGCCAAAATGCCAACATGCCTTTGAGTATAGCAACATGAATTTTTAGGTTTTAGAGATGCACGCGTGATATAAAGCGACACACTTAGTAAATAGTAGATTGCCTAGGCTTTGAAATAGCGACACATCACAATGCTAATGTGCAATTGAGTATGGTGATGCGCGTTGCTAAAATAGCGACACACCACTAAAAAATAATATAATGACACACCTGAGAAACAACAACCCTATTGATTTTATGGGATTTAGGAACTTAGATTTTGATTAGTTTCCATATTTTAGGTAAATTGATGTTGTGTGCGTGATGTTGCAGGAGGATATTCAACGTTTGATGTCTTGAGAGCATCGATCCATTATTTTGGTAGCGGTACATGACTTCGATGATCTATAGATAGAGCACCTTGGAGATCTTGGGATAGGGTTGATTTCCTTCATTCTTGAGGTTTGCACCCATCTAGCAATGATGATAACACTGGTCAAGAGATGGAAGAGCGAGACACCTTTGTTCCATCTGCCCATTGGTGAGGCCACAATCACACTCAAGCATGGAAGATCCCTGGCTTCCCATCCATGGGGAGCCGCAGATTTATGACAGACGCCAAGAGCGATGCACTGTTCAAAACGACACTGGTGAGCTCACGATTGACCTAGATTTGTATCGAGGATGATTTCCTATCTTCAAATTGGTTGTGGCTACAC
>VDFB02170348.1:0-32487 GCA_007258455.2 Sequoia sempervirens | reverse complement strand
TTATTTGTCATAAAATATTTTTTATATACTTTATTAATTATTTTTTATATTTTATTAGAAATATTATTTTAAATATTTTATATTTTATATTTTTATTAAATATTTAAAATATTTTATTTAAAATTAAAGGAGTGCCCCATTTTTCTTAAGAGGTCACCATTCTTAAGAGAGCCACTCCTTTTTTTAAAGGGAGCGACTCCTCTCAAGAGGGTGAACGTTATATTTATATGCCTCCCCCTCCACATTTTCTCCACAACTTTCAAGATTTTAGTCTTATCAATCCAACTGATGAGGGGTGATGTTTCGAAACATGTTTTGGATATTCATGTTTTTTCGGTGTACTAAAATTTTATGGAAATAAAATTTTTGAAATAATTTTTTGAATTTATTCTTGTATTTCTTTGGAGTATTATTTTGATTCTACATTGCTTTCTTTTTATCATTCTTCTCATTATCGTCAACAGCAAGTGATTTTGTAAAATTTTTAAGTAGAGAAAAATTTGGTATATTTTTCGTGATGTCCTTCGGTAATGAAATTGTCCAGTGTTAATTACTTTCTGTCATAGAAAGTGCTTGTCCCTCATCTTTAGGTCCTGTGTCTAACCAAAAAGGTACCAATACTAGTGCTGAAAGAAAGATGACGAGATGAGCATGGCTGTGAATTGGTCCTTCAGGACGAGTCTACCCATTAGGGTCCTTGTTTCAATCTGCAAGATTTTGACAAACATTTTAATCTTTTGACAATATATTCGCAGAAAGATAATGTTGAATTTATCAACATTAATGGTGATGCTATTGCTTTCAAGACAAATGTAGAGGTTAGATTACTTGCCAAAGCCCATGTCGCAGTTGAAAAAGCAAATGCTAATGCTAAAGCTTGTGCTGATGAAATTGCTGGTAATATCTCTTCTTCCAATAATTTTTTCAGTCTTTTCTCTATGTTTTAGTAATTCATGGAGGCCTCCTCCAAGCATTAGAAAAACCTTGAGGCTTGGTTGGATTCTCTTCTTTCCAGTCATCCATCCCCTCTTGTTGCCCCTGTTGTGTCTCAAAATGAAATCTCTCTGACAAAGAACAATCCTATCCTGGTAACTCTTTTACCTCTCAAAAGTTTCTTGACCAAATTCTTTCTTTGGTCCAAAATGATTTTTTACGATATAAGCGCCTGTGTATTGATGTTGAATTGTCGAAGGATTACCTCAAAAAGCTCAAGGCTTTCAAAGTTTCTGGTGCTCTTCTTAAGAATCTTCAAGATCACCATCAATGATCCTGAAGGTAATTCTTTACGTTTTTCGAAGTTGGAATCCATTCAAGTTAAAGTTAATAGCAAATTTCTTGTTGTTTATATTGAGGCTATTTTTAAAGCCTCTTTTAATTATGAATCTAAGATTTTTAAGGCCGTCGAGGAGTTTGATTCTTCTCTAAAAGTACTTGTGTCTCCCTTAATACTCTAATCCTTTTGGGTCATTTTACCATTTCTTTTGATGAATGGTACTCAAAAGGTTTGAAAGAATTCATGGCTCTTTGCAATAAGATTTTGATTGATCGGGATTTAAAGAAAGCAGCCATAGATCTTGCTGATTTTACTTGTCAACAGTCTAGGGATGCTGCTATGGTTGAAGCTGATCAACTTCTTCCTAATCCAATTGTTGTGGAGATGATCACCGAGAAGATCAATCAGATTAGGTAGCATCTCTAAGAAACATAAAAGAATTAAAATCTCATTTACGAAAATCTTTTCAAAGTTCCTCTGGTGCTCTTTTTATTTTGATTTAGAAGAAGAAAAAGAACAACAAAAAGAATCGGAAGAAACAGAACATCCAACTAGTGTCCCATTCTAATCTCTCACCTCCAAAAAACAGAAAAATGACAGTTAGGAAGAATGTCACCTTGATTGTGTAATGATCCTTAATTTAAGATTGAACCTATCAACCAATAATGCAAGAAAAGAATTGAATTATATTTGACTTAGCTTAAGACCAACTGTGTTAGCTCTATCTAAACAACAATTGATTGTGTGATTTCATCCAATTATTATGACTTACTTAATAATACCCTACTAAAGTTATTACTGCTTGTTTTCTCAATCATAGGTATGGTTGAATATGATGGCTGCAATGGGATGCCCGTAGAGTGCTCCTTCCAAGCCCAAGAGCGGATACGGCGAGCCCTCTTGTCCCAACAATGGCAGACCACCAGTCATCATTGTGGGTGGGGTACTTAGAAAGCCTCTAGCACCTGCTATGCCCTTCTGCACCTCCTATTTCCCATCTCCTACTATGATGGAGAGTTCCTCAAGTTGATCTAACCATGTGATGGTTTGGAGGAAAGATTTCCATAGAAGGCCTGTAGATGCTCTCTCGAAGCCCAAGAGCAGATATCCCCCCCTTGGCTCCCGATGGCATGACACTAGTCATCCGATCTAGGGAGTGGCGTACCTAGAGGAGAAACGTAGTGCCTGCTCAACCTATCAGTTCCATCCCTCAACCAGCTACATGATTGTTTGATGATACAAACAATTGCATCTAATGACTAACAATTTAACAAGTTACCCCTAATTACACCATGCTATGGGGATTGATGAATTCATCAAGATATTAAGAGTTCAATGTAAATAATCCATTTACCATATGAATGTATATGTAGCAATCCCTGATGATATTCATTGTTTATATTTATATATTTATCAATTATCAAATATTAACATCTGCATTATTATCTTTATCAATATCAAATACCGATTATTAATATCTACCTTTAATTAACATAATCTTGAAATCATAATCTAGTTACTTTAAAGTCATGAATTAATCATTATTACATAACTGAATATAATACATATATACATGTATAACCATTATCAATTAGTTCTAGGCTTACAATACTCACCCTAACCTAGCATACATATTATCTATATTCATATACTTATTATATTTACTTATTGCATATTATCATAAATCAAAATGTGGTTATATACTATCTATATTTATATACTTATTTACATATTATCTATATTATTTATATTTATTTCTTATTTACATATTATCTAGTCATATGCGTATTACTTGTTATATTTACTTACTACCTATTACATATTATCCTTGAAGTGATTCGGTATCTCCTTTTTATGCAGAATATGTTCGCACATTCCTCTTTGTTCATACATTGGCTGGAGTATGTTTTTGATATTCTTTTATTTCTTCCCTCCTTCATCGATGCCTATGTCTTGGCTTGGTCCTTCCTTTATAGATCAATCAAGAGTCACTTGTCCTCTTGGAATCGCTGTCCCTTAAGGTTCCATCATATTCTCTCATTATAACCGTTGCATTCCTTAAACTATTTGTTGTGTTGAAGGCTACTTTAGGAATCGGTGCTGGGTACCATTAATATGTGTTTGTATTATTTTGGTTATTTGTTTATTTTATTGTATATTTTATATTTGCTTATCTTAGACAGAAGTAATATTTGTTATTTTATTTCTTTCATGTTTATTTATTTGTATTTAATGTTTTGTATTTTAATTATTAAAGTATAATAACAATGTATTATTATTTTATTTCAATGTATCACAATATTTTATATTGATATATAATGATTATAATATTTAGTATTTATATTTTGGTAGTTACAATATTATTATATATTTATAATTATTATTATCTTTGATAATTGTAATCACAATAATATTTAATGTTTTTAATGAGTATCTCATTTATCTTGTTTTCAATGCTTAATACCTCAATGCTACAATTTCGGGGAACATGATAGATTGCCTCTAGTCCATTGCATGCCGCAAAAATATTTGCTCCTCAGATGGAGAGGAATGCCGCATTTGTTGGACCTTCAAATCCATCGAGGCATAAACAATACAGGAACAAGCGAGAACAATTCCTTTAGAGGCAACAACAAAGGTAGAGGCAGAAGTCGTCTTTGAAATTTTATCGCTTGTGCAGTTTTTGTTTCTGCCTAAATTATTGGGAGCCTATTATAGACCAAGCCATTATGGCTTCTCACTTCTTTGGGAAGATTGCTTTTGAGGTGGGCAATCGTATCTCCAATGTTGCTATCCACAACTTTTCTCCTCAACATCTTTCTTATGAAGACCATAAACTTCTTGGTCTGGTTGAAATTTATTCCTCATCCTCTACCCATGTCTATTGAAGATATTCACAAGGAATTCAGAACTTTTGTGAAACTTCTTTGCCTTAATGCTTTCTTTGGGCCTGAAGCTGTTGATTTTGGTAAACTTCCTTCTGATGTCTTTTTTAGTTGGATACTTCATCACTTTTGCCAAAAAAATCTTTTTTGGCATCTTGATGAGCCTAATTTCCTTCTTGAAAGATTATTTGTAAAGATGAAGACATTTTGAAAGGACGTATTGGCTTTTGTTCCTTCACTCTTCACTCTTCTCTTCCTTTTAGACTCTTCAAAAGTCTTTTAAAGGGTGACAAATCTATCATCATCAAGTCTACTGATAAATATCTTGGGCTTGTAGTTTTGGATTCCTCTTGGCACAAGAATGAAGGGCTTCGACAACTCTCTGATCTTGTTGTGTACATTCAAGTTGACTGTGTTCCTTGGAGACTCATTTGAGCTTGAACTTCATCATTGATAAGTTTGGATCTTTTTTGGAGCCAGTTTACAAATTTTTGAGGCAAATTCCATCTTCTTCTTCCAAGGCTTGTGCTTTCTATCTCTTGCCCAAGTTTCATAAGTAGGTGGTTATTGGAAGACCTATTTGTAGTTATTTTGGATATATGTTAGAGCTTGCCTCTAAGTTTCTTCAGTTTCCCTTGTTTCCTATCCTCTTGCAACAACAGTTCCACCTTCGTAACTCCCAATCTCTTCTTTGTGAGCTTGGAATCATACAATTTCTTTCTGATTGTATTATTTACTATTGATGTCGAGTGTCCACATTTGAGCATTCTTACTACTGAGGGGCTTCTAGCCCTTTGTGAGATTGTCACAAATTATTTCAAATGTCATGATTTTGGATATGTGGCTTATCAACATCATGAATCTTGCTAAGCTTGTTCTTCGAGAGCATTTTCTTGAGCTTGATGGCATCTTCTACAAGCGAGTTAGCAATATTGCCATGGGAAGTAATTTTGCTGTGGTCAATGCTTGTCTTTTCCTTTGTCATTTGGAACAGTAGCTTATTGTTTACAATAACTATTTTGATCTTGCCTTCTACAAGAGGTTTATTGATGATGCTTTGGGTATCTAGACCGGTGATGAGTTTTTCTGCTCGAATTTTTCAAGCAGTATCAAAATTTCTATCCTAAGATTAGGATTACTCCTTTAGTCTCTTTTTGTTCAATTAATCTTTTTGATATTACCTTTTTCAAAGGTATTTGTTTCAAAGCTTGTGTTGTCTTCGACACCAAGTGTTTAGAAATCTCTCAATGCATATTAGTACATTCCTTTTTACTCATAGAATCCTCCTCACCAAAATAATTCATTTATTGTGAGTGATTTGAAGAGGTATCTTTTCAGAGAATCTGACCCATTTGGTTTCACCAAGCTCATGAGACAGTTTTGCTCCAAATTATGTGCTGTTAGAAAATTTGTCATTGATGTCTAATTAAGTTTATTAGAAAACTATTTAAAATGTGCTTAATGGAGTAATCACATTTCAAACTAGTTGTGATTAGAAGTGAACAGTTATAGAATATAAGCATCTACAAAGTACATAACAGAAAATAACAATTAGATCAAAGGCAGAATATAAGCATCTACATAATACATACAGAAAATAATCTTCAGATCAAAGGCAGAATTCGTACAGAAGTAATACTCAATTGAATAAGATACGTGCTTTAAGTTATTTTCTATATTCGTACAGAAGTAATACTCAGTTGAATAAGATACGTGCTTTAAGTTATTTTCTATATAAGTTCGATGATGCTCTCATATCGATGGTGTCTTTAGTTTTCATCTGGTTGCTGATCACAAGTTAAAGATAACGAATTCAAGATTATGCTAACATGTTTTTTTAAAAAGGCATGAACAGATATGTATCTTTTAGGAGACGTCTTCATATCAAACCAAAAGACACGACCTTATTCAAAAGATGCGATGTATTCTCTAAAGGTATGCGATGGTTCAACAAGATGTGAGTTGGACGTATGATGAAAACACACATACGTTTTGTCTTTTTTAAAATTCGTCACATTTTTTTAAGAGACGCGACTTTCTTAAATGCGAATTGGATAAACTAAACAAGAAACGTTTGATGAAGTGTTGTGACTCGTGCTTCTAAAAAGACAAACATGAAAAGACGGACTGTTTCTAAAAGAAATATGATTTATGCGATATCTGAAGAATGTTTTTAAATAATAAAAAAATCTGGAAATGTGTTACCATTAAAGATCAGAAGTAAAAAAATATATATATGTTCTTAAAATAAAATCTAGAAATAAAAAAGGAAGAGAGAGAGACTTGTTACCAATAAAAATCTGAAGAAAATCATAGTTATCAAATGGTGCGATTTGTTTTAATAAAAAGACACATCTCTTCACAAAAAGTCAGAGTCTTTGATCAAAACATGCATATATAAAGATGAATCAAATAAGGTTTGAAGGTGTGGTTGTGTAATTGAAGACTTGCAGTTCAGTCAGATTCCTACCTCCTTGTGTGGGCTGAAGGTGATATCTTGGATCACATAGAGCAGATTGGAGAGTTGGGCTTGTGCAGATCAGATTGAAGGCAGTATCACTTCCATCAAGTCAAGGTTTGGTGCCTTGCATTAGGGGTTGGTGCTCCTTGTAGGCAGGTGTCTACTAAATTTTGGAGAGGTCTAGGTGTTCCTTGTGGAATTCATTCTACTAAATCATCTTATTGTAAATTTGTAGGTTGGTGCCTACTTGAAAAAGAAATTACTTCAATAAAGTTGTGTCAACTTGTGGAAATTGGTTCATATCAAAAAGTTGATTGTAATAAAGTTTGAAAAGATTAAGAAATAAAAGTTTGTGATTGATTTACTGATTCACCCCCCCCTCTCAGTAAATCTTTTGTGCTCTTCATGTGCTAGATGCTATCCAAAGAGACTCTTGCTCGCTTGTTTCAACAAAGCTTTTTGGAAAGATAAGTCAATTCTTTTCAACCGTCTTCATGGTGCTGTCTTTAAGAGAAAAGGGCCCCCCTTGTTCTTAAGCTCAACTATAGTTGTTCTGCTAGAGTTTTAAACTTGGGGGGTTTCACTAAACCCTACACTTCATCAGCTTTGCTAAGAAATTCTCGCATTGCAACATATTTTTTCGAGAATATGGTAGAGAAATTGTAGGAAACTAGGGTCTTTCCTCCTTTGCAGTAGATTCCTCTCTTGGTAATAGTGTTCCCTGCCTCTTTTTATTGATGATTTTGCTTGGGCAACCATTTTATCGATAATCGTCTTTGGTATTAGTGTTCTCGATCTCTTTTTGTAGATTTTGTGGACCTTCACTTACCTACTTTTCAGATTGCTCGTCTGTTTTTCCAAATTTGTTTGTTTTCATTTATTTCTCATAAATTTTTTTTTTTAAAGAATTTTTAAAGTATTTTTATATACTTTATTAATATTTTTTATATTTAATTATAAATATTATTTAAAATATTATATATTTAATATAAATATTTAATATATTTTAGTTAAAGTTAAAGGAGCACCCCCTTTTTTTTAAGAGGTCGCTCCTCTTAAGAGATTTGCTCCTTTTCTTAAAAGGAGTGACTCTTCTTAAGGGGCGAGTGCTATGTTTATATGCCTCTCCACATTTTTTCCACAACTTTAAAGGTTTCAGTCTTGTCAATCCAAATGAGGGGTGATGCTTTGAAACATGGTTTGGATATTCTTGTTTTTCTGATGTAATAAAATTTTGTGGAAATAATTTTGTGAATTTTTTCATGTGTTTTTCTGATTCTACATTCTTTTTTTTTGTTGTCATACTTCTCAATATCATTAGCAGCAAGTGATTCTGTAAAATTTTTTACTTTCCTAAATATGAAATTTATAATGATGATTTTCAAAGGCAATCAGCATTCTTAGTTTTAGGATCAGAAATGTAAGCAATAAAAATGCAACACAGTGAACAATGAACTCAACAAGATATCATGGGAAAACCCTCCTTGAGGGAGAAAAACCTAGCCACAAATATATCACTTATATATTGAATGAGAGAACAACAATTAGCTTTACAATTGGGCCAACACTAGGCTGATCTGATGCAATGAATATAGCACCTCTCTTAGATGCAGGATATACACAATATTGATGAATTCTCCTTGATATAGATCTGTTCTCAACAAATGAAGGACTGTTGTAGATGTACTTGATATCAATCTGCACTAACAATAATATGATTTGCTGTAGCTTGTTTGAATTCCTTGATAGCATGCGGGTGACTTCAGAATAATGATCGATCTGCTGTAAGTGCGAATTCCTCCTATAGTGCGAACTTGTCTTGAATTGAAATTGAATGATCAAAGAATAGAAATCTCCTTATATTTATACATATCAAGGCGCCTTTTCATGAAAGGTCAGCCTTGTCCATTAACCAAAGTGTCTCTTGAATAAGTCGGCTTCAATAAAAATAAAATAATATATATAGCAAGTCGACCCCTTGCTTTTAATGTTTGAAATCATTTATTATTTCGAATGATATAAGGGTGAAATATGCTAACCAATTTTTTTGAAAGATTTACACAACATAAACCAGCACTAGCCAATTTGATTAGCGTTAGCTCCAAATTGAAAACCAAGCTTGAAATAACTCACCCCAAGAATGCAGACTCAATCCCAAGGAAAGATAGGTGTTGTCATATGGCGGAGGAGCTAAAGAGCAGTACTTGAATTGAAACAATCTCAACGTCAAAAATGTGCACTCAAGATCCCACTAAGGGCAAGGTGCTAACATATGACGGAGTGATTAATTGAAAACTTGAAACTATTAGGCGGATAACCAGCCATGAAGTTACAACAATCTAATTCATCCGCTGCGGCGGGCATCCACTTGAGAGTGGGGATTGACCACTTTGAAAGTGGGTATAAAGAGAGATACAATCAATTATCCACACTGGCGGTAAGACCATCCAGGGGTACTTAATGTGAGAAGAAAGAAGAATTAATTGCAGCGATTAGGATTGCAACAGTACTACTGTTTACAGTCTTACAAATAAGAAAGTTGCAAATTACATATGAATTTCAATAGCTTCAAAGCACGTGAGTAATAGATGATCTCATACAAATAATTATCTCTCTAACTAGTGATAATGAATCAAAAATCAGAACTTCTAAAATCTGATACAAAAATCAGTAAACTGAAAATGTCAACCGGCAACTGTGAAATCCAATGAATTGTTCATAACTCCATCAAATTACCTCCGTTTTGATTGAAATCAAATGCAGTGGATGACTAGAAGGTAGGCGACCATGCTAGGATGAAGAAACAGCATCAAAGATCCTTTGTGGATTTAACACGAATCCCAAGGCACTTCTAGAAAAGTACGACCCTCCTTGAAGGGGCGATTTCTCTTTAAAAATCAAACTCTCAAACTAAAAATTCTCAAAATTGGCATGATGAATCACCCATGGTAAACAAATGGAATGATGAAATACCCAGAACCAAATTCAAACTGGAAAATAAGCTATGAATCAAAATCACCTTCAGCTGTAGATGAACCAGCAAACCAAAATTGCCAAAAACTCCAGAATTCTTCAATCAAATGAGCTCAATCTGCTAGTCTGATATTGAGAAGCAGCAATGTAGCCAACTAGGTGTTGTCTTGCAAACACGAAATTGGACGAAAGGCTAGGAGGTAGACATCCTTGAAGCAAAATATCAATTGTCATTCCGACAGCATAACTTTAGCATAATTTCCATGGATCCCAATGCTGAAGCAAAGCATTCATTTTATAGAAGAGTAGAAGACTCTTCAATTCCTCAAGAAAGTACGCCAAGAGTCACATGAGACTCTTCAAATTTCCAAAAACCTTCCAATTTCACAAAAAGGCATCCACTTTATCAAGGCACAAATAAACTTTATTTTTAAAAGAATATCTTCAAGAAAAGGCGTCCACTTTTCCCAAGGCATTAAAAGACTTTAAATATTAAATTTATCCTTCATGATGACGTCCCCCTTCATGACCACCTTTTAAGAACAACTTAAAGTTATTTTCCCTAGACCAAGGGGTCAACTGCAAATTATAACATTAATGCCTTTAATCACCAAAATTAAACCTTTAGAAGCCAGACTTGAATTGCATTAAATGCTCCAACTGAAAATGAAGACCTTGAAGACTGACAATTGCATACTGCCACAAATAGAATTTACTATAAATAGTAAACTCCCTGAAAAGCCATAGAACCTCAGAACTGGAAACCCTAATTTTACCTCAAACGAGCCTACAGGCTTCTGGAATAGGTTGATGAGTGTCATAACAAATCATTGATGAGAAGGGGACATTACAAAGGGAGAAAGAGATCTCCCGTCGCTACTTACATCAACACTCCCTCTTAGCTAGGGAGATATCTTTCCAGATATCCATGTCATAGAGTCTCTCAACATGACACCCACAATGGCTACACCCATTTGTGGAAAAGAGTTTATCACAGAGTCACTCAACGTGATATCATCATGGAGTCACTCAACATGATGTCCACCATGGCTACTCCCATGTGTGGAAAGGAACATGTGCACAAGTGCCCATCACAGAGTCACTCAACGTGATGTCGTCATGGAGTCTCTCAACATGACGTCCACCATGGCTACTCCCATGTGTGGATAAACACAAATACAAAGTATTCATCATGAAGTCTCTCAACGTGATGTTGTCATGGAGTCTCTCAACATGACATCCACCATGGCTACTCCCAGAGGGTGGAAAGAACCACATCTTCGTCTCAGAGATGGACAAGGGCTTTCACCTCAAATTTCTCCGTCTGAGAGAAAAATGCATTACAAGGGCATTCACCTCATACTTCTCCATCACAGAGAAATATACACTAACAAGGGCTTTCACCTCATACTTGAAGTTGTCTCAAAGCAAGGGCTCTCCTGGTGTTGTTGATCTCATACAATCCTTTTAGAGTATCAAACATTTCTTTAGTTGTCTTCAACTTAGAGATGATTGGTACTAGGTGATCCATCACAGAGTCTATAATGATCTTTCTAGCCTTCGTGCCATTTTTCTTCCACTGGATTTTCTCAGTATCATCGGAAGGGTCGGGCATATTACTTTCCACAAAATCAAGAAGATCATTCTTCTCTAATGCAATAAGTACCCTAGGTTTCCAAGAGTTGAAGTTCGTGGCTCCATCAAGTCTATCTTCTACCTTGACACCGGTCACCATCTTCTTTTTCCACACAAAATTCACTTTCAAAGATCTGCCCTAAGGTCTGAAATAATTGACTTAACTCCTTAACAAATTTGATCAGATATTTTCTTTATCCCGCTCTGATACCATGTTAGTTTTAGGATAAGAAATGTAAGCAATAAAAATGCAACACAATGAACAATGAACACAACAAGATATCCTGGGAAAACCCTCCTCGAGGGAGAAAAACCCAGCCACAAATATATCACTTATATATTGAATGATAGAACAACAATTAGCTTTACAATTGGGCCAACACTAGGCCGATCTGATGCAATGAATATAGCACCTCTCTTAGATGTAGGATATACACAATATGGATGAATTCTCCTTGATATAGATCTGCTCTCAGCAAATGAAGGACTGTTGTAGATGTCCTTGATATCGATCTGCACTAAAAATAATATGATTTGTTGTAGCTTGTTCGAATTCCTTGATAGCATGCGGGTGACTTCAGAATAATGATCGATCTGCTATAAGTGCGAATTCCTCCTATAGTGCAAACTTGTCTTGAATTGAAATTGAATGATCAAAGAATAGAAATCTCCTTATATTTATACATATCAAGGCGCCTTTTCATGAAAGGTCGGCTTTGTCCGTTAACCAAGGTGTCTCTTGAATAAGTTGGCTTCAATAAAAATAAAATAATATATATAGCAAGTCGACCCCTTGCTTTTACTGTTTGAAATCATTTATTATTTCGAATGATATAAGGGAGAAAGAGATCTGCTGCCGCTACTTACATCAACAATCATAAATTCATAATAGTTATCAATTAGCAACTGGCTATTGTATCAACCATCTGGCTTCGCATGATGATGTGATTTTGTAATCCATATGTATTCAAGAATCAAATTTAATAGAAAACATTTCCTTGTGGTTTTTAAAACTCATTTTATACATTTTGTGATTGAATTTTGCAAAACACGTGTTCTTTAAAAAGATTTAATTTTTTTTAAGTTGGCAAAGATGTTTTCAAGTTTTAGCTGAGTTGAAAATTTTGGGGTTGCAAAGTACTTTGTGAGTCCAAGTATGCGAACTATGGTTTTAACATCACCTATCACATACCCAATTTCCATTATTTAAATAAATTACATCAATTTGTTTAATTATTTTTCCATTTGCCTTTAATTAAATAAATTACAATAATTTATTTAATTATTCGCCAATTTTCCAAAGTCTTGAATGATTTATTTTTATATTTATTTATTTTTGTTGAGAATTGTGACTCAAATTTACTGACTTGATTGCTTCCTGCAGTAGTTCTGTTTTCCTCTTTCATCGGCCTGAGTTAAGTCGCTGGTTTTCTAGCTTATCTAACTGTAGTCGCGGGGTTCCAAAGTTTCATAACCTCCCGACTTAGCGACTGTGGAAGGAAGGCTACTTCTTTTGTTGTCGGCTCATCGCGGGTTTTGGGAACTTTGTAACGTCCGCCTTGGGGTTTGGAAGTTCAGTTTTTGTCGGCAAATCGTGGGTACTGGGAACTTTGTAATCTCCGACATGAGGTTCCGGAGTTTGGTTCTACAGCGATATAGCGACTTGGATGCCGACGGATGTGGGGACCACTTGGAGTTAATATTTAAGTCTTTTCCGTGAGACTTGTTGAGAATATTGTAGATTCTCTTTTGATGTTGCGGAATTGCACAAGTAGTGGACTCGTGTCTTGGTGGACCTCTCACCATGGCAAGCGGAATATGAAGGAGTGTTGACATTTGGAAAGCGATGGTTGGTTTCCAACTGCCGACGGATGTGGGACCCGATAGGATGGTGAATCGTGTCGAAGGCCGACAGGTGGCGATGATATGAAGGACAAATGGCATGTGGGCCCATGTGCTCGATGGATGACTCAGTGACTCTTGGAGAACCCTAACTTCTAATGAAGGAGATTTGTTCGACTGCCTATCCGATGGCCAAGTTTGAATGTTGGATGATAGCATGTGGCTTGAGGTGAACAGGTAACCCTAAAGGGGTGCGGTAGTTGAAGAGTTGGAGAAGTTAGAGCGGTTAATAGTTGGTCTGACTGTTGGAATACAGACTAATCTACAAAAGATGAACGGTTTCCTGTCTGCTGAAGACGAATGTATATACATTGGACGTTTTGCAGTAAAAAGAGGAGAGAGAGATGAATCTCGCAGGAGGTGAAGGCATAGCGGCTGTGCGACAAAGAGGCCGAGAGGCCGGTGGTCGAGTTGTGCAGCTGTGTAGCTGAGTGAGATGTCTCTCGTTGTGAGAGGAAGATTGAGTCAGGATTATGCTGCCGAAATCTCTCCAAATTAAGTGTCTTGGTTGATCTCTCGTGTTAATCTGCACTGTATACTATGTGAGAGTATTGTAATAGTGCGAAGGTTGTATGGACTGAGAGGTTGATTAGTGAAATTTAAAAAGAAGAGAGGGAAACAGAACAGGGTTGTTGCTAGTTTGTCTCCAGAATGAAACAAGGAGTAATCTCTGTGAAAAAGGCTATGAGCCTGAGATTGTATTGTAACTTTATTTGTTGCTGAATAATACAATGGCTTGGATCTTTTGGAGTGTGGGGTTTTTTACCCGAAAGGGTTTTCCCCACGTAAATCTGTGTGTTCTAATCTTTTGTACTATCTTTCATGTTTAATGGTTCTGTTTGTTGAATCTGTTTATGCAAGTTGTTGAAACTGAATTTACATGTGCTTCTCTCAGAAAGATTAATGTGAGAAATGAATTGTGTCTGATTCCGCTTTGTGACATAGTTGTACGTATTTTTGAGGCAATCTATTTGAAATTAAAGTTACCGAAGGCACTACTGTTCTTGGAGGTTTCTCTGAGATGACAAATTTTTCCCAACAAGTGGTATCAGAGCTTTCTTTTGGTTGCTGGTTTTGTGTATTTCTCCTGTGGAGATTTCTTAGTTTGTCAGGCTTGAGGAAATCTGGAAGAATTGGCTGATGTATTGATCCTTTGGTGAGTGGAAGTCTTGTAGTATTCAGAGACAACACGTAGTTTGAAGGATGGTGAAGATGGAGTTGGTTATCTTGGCAGCGGTATAACCTTAATGTATGAGGTGGATTTCTTTGTTTCTTGGTTGAGTTGCAGTAAAGCTTTCATATTGGGTGTCTGTGTGAGAGGCTCCGTGGTGATATGGAGAAGCTTGGGTTGTGTCTCAGTCATGGAAGAGAGTGCTTATGCTGGGTGGTATTTCCTGGTGTTGGAAGGCATTGTATTCTGTTAACCTCGAATACTGAAGGCTATGGAGTTAATCATTAGATGGTTTGAAAACTTCTGGAATAGCCTATCTCTTTCTCGGATGCATGTGCATATTGATGGTTTTGGAATTGGCTTGAAGGGGGCCTGGAGTTCTTGAACTGTTGTTTCCTTTTTTAAGGATGTATTGTACTTGCATGTTTGATGTGGTTTTGCAGGTTTTACACGTGAAGCAAAACTTGTGATTATGTTGAGTTGCTGTGAAACTATTTTCTAGACCCTAGCTTTTGGGGCGTTGCTGGATGAGATGGTTGCAGTTCTACATGTGTGCTTCGACATGGTATGAGGAGGTGAGATGCTTTCTCTGTATGAGAGTGTTGGTATGTGATTTGTCACTCAGCATTCTTGTGGTGTTGCTTGTGGATTCCTTGACTATGGTGCTCATTGTGGACATGTTTGGAAAATCGGATCTGGTCATGATCTGGTGTTGGAGTCTTAGTGTCTACATGGTTATCTTCTTTGATATCTCTATTTATGATTACTAATGTGATGATGGGTTTGCACGTTCGATGGAATTGATCTTCGAGTTATGTGGTTGGTGGTTTAGCTACCCATTGGCTGCAGTGAGATAATTCAGATGTGGACTATCTATATCCATGAGGTTGATGCAATGTTGGTGCAAATCTGTTTGTTGGCCTTGTCTGTGGTCACTTGTGCATTGGTGTGGTTGCTTTGGGATGAGAAGATGGATGGTGTTGAGTACCTGAATAGTCAGTTATAGGGACCTATAGCATGTTGTATCACAATGTCATGGATAGCTTGGATACACTGCTTTGTGTAAGCTTTAGACAGTGATGGTAATCTCTGCTTGTTTTGGAGATCTTGGTGCTACTTAGCATTGTTGTTAGATGGACATGTTGCTATGTGGACCTGAAGGATTTTCAGATTAGCAGATGTTGGGTCATGATGCTCGAGAAGCTCGGATGTCACGTTTCAGTTGGAGCTTTAGCAGTGACTGTGAGTTCATCACTAGGTGGTGAATGTTCTTCTTTAGTGTTGCAGATGTTACTAAGAGGAGCTCTTTGATCCTGTTGCTGCAAAAGGGTTCTTCCGCATTTGCATGGACACTATTTGAAGATGTGCAACATCTTGGAACCATGGAGGACATTTGGAGTCTTTGGCTGAGGTGTTGCCGGTGCTTGACAGGTGATTTTGGTTTTGAGTTTGTTTGCTTTACGTCATGGTATACTCTTGTTTATGCACTGGAGTTTTGACATTGTGCATGGCACTTGAGACCATGGTGAAGTCACTTAGAGCATGGTATCTCCTAAGGGGGATGTGAAGATCATGGTGTCATGATAAGTTCCTGTTTTAGATGTTTGGAGCTTTGACAGTGGTCTTGAGTTTCTCTGTGTTTTGAGTACATTGGTTATATGCTTGAGAACTTCATGTTAACTGCAGTAATGCAGTTTGGAGTTCAACATGGAATGATCGTTTGCTGGTGCTCATGGATACATGGAGAATACGGTGAGGCTATAATTCTCCTGAGATGAGAAAGGTACTGATTACAGTTGAAAGTCCGAGTAGCCTACACCTTGGTTGAACGCGAGTTCAACAGAGACCAATGAGGAGATTGCTCTTGGATGAGTCATGATGGCTTGTATATCTTGGAGGAGCATTCTCTTTTCCCACTCTTGGTCTACTCGGCATTTTATCTGAGAGGTATTTTCCCATTATATCTTTCAGGTGTGTTTTATGCTTTCTTTCATGATATGGATCTTGAATTGTTGTTAAATGGTTTTGGGGGATTCATAGTGGAAGGTGAACATCTCCTTGAGCTTTTGTGTTATATCATTTATTGATAAGAACTGGTAGGAGATAGTTATATGGGCTGATTTCCTGAAATGGGAAATGAAATAGTTTGGTCTTCTTTGAGAGACTTACATCCATGTTTGTTTACATGTTACATTTGTTATGCTTGATCTTGGTGATTGAACGGTTGGATGTTGTTATGGCGTCTCTTTGGGATGGGAAGGAGATCATACTTGACACAGCTTCTTGTTAGAAGTGTATGTAGGAGGATGTTCTACAGGTATATGTTGTGCATAATTTTCTCTCTTTGATCTTGGTGGTCTTCCTGATGTTCAGTTTCACATTACATTGGTTTGAGGTTTAGTCGGAGCTGTTGTGATCACTAGCTTGTGGTCATGTGTTTTCACTCATGATTCATGGGAGATGACATGGAGGTTCTTAATCTTTTTCTTTTGTTGGGTGTGGAGAACTTGGGAGAGCTGTGAAGACTTGTGGTGAGAGTTGTTTCTTGCAGGTTATTAATTTGCAGGTTGTGCATATCATTGTGGATCTTCCTTGGTACTACATGGTTACAGTTCTATGTGCTGCTATTGGTAGATTTGCTATGCCTTTGATCTTTTAGATTTGGTGTTACCCATGCAGTGGGAGTTCCTGAATGTGTTTTGTCTTCTTCGACTAGTTGGCACATGGAGCTTTCTTTTGGAGTACATGGGTTGGTTATGTTGGTGGCATAAGTTTACTAATGTTTGATACCTTTAAAGTATGGATGATTGGATGTTCTAGCACTTGTTGTGGGTGCTATTTTTTCAGTCACGTGGGTTTATTAGTTGGATGGAAACAGTTGAAATATTCCCCTTAACTTTTTTCCCCAAAATTAGACACACAAACCAGCGTCAAACCACTGATTAGCGTTAGCTCCAAATGCAAATCAGCATGGGAAGTAACTCTAACCAAGAATGTTCACCAAGATCCCAATGTGGGTGAGGTGATAGCATATGGTCAGAGGATCATTAGGTATAAACTAAACTGAAAGTACAATTCATCTGCTGATGCAGACATCCATAAGCAGTGGGAATACTCCACTTATTTAGTGGGTGAGATTATTATATTATTAAGGCGGCAAGCCAGCCATTAAATCCTCTCTTCCACTTATTTCGTGGGGGGAAAACAGTCCACACAACCACTTATTTTGTGGGGGGAATTTACAATCAAGAAAGATGTTTATTCTAAAACTCAACCACTCAATTGTGGGAGTGTAATCAAGTATAAATTGCAGCAATAAAATGAAATAGCCGTTAGTACTAATAACTAGCTTTACAATGAATAGAAATAGCTGCAAATAAGAGAGATAAGCTTCTAGAATGTTCTTTATCCACACTGGCGGTAAACCATCCAGGGGTTAAAGTGTTTGCATTAAAATTCACAAGTAAATGCAGCAATTAAAATGACTGGATTAGTACTACTAATTCATAGCCTTACAATGAAATAAATCTGCAATTTACAAGTGTTACAATGATAAAATCAATGCAAATGTTTGAAGGATGATTTCTACAACTCTAAATCTTCTCAATCACCAAATTACAAGCCAAAATATGAATTGATATAAATCTGATATGACAAACAACAAACTGAAAGTATTGAACCAGCAACCCATGAAACATCAAAATGCTCAAATCTACCTCAAATCAACTTCAAAGCTCACCAAAACTCAGAGCAGCATTCAAGAAGGATAGACGACCAACAACCATGAGTTTGTAGGTGCCAAACAATCACCAAACAGCAAGTTCGAAACCCAATACAAGCTGATCATTAATGGTACGGCCCTAGAAAAGGTACGGCCTTCCTAGAAAAATCCACACTTCATCATAAATTCTGATTTTCTGCAAATAGCATCGCCCTTAGCATAGAAATGGTTAGCTCAAATACCCATAATGAAATAAAATTTACTCAAGGAGCTGTATACAAAAATCATCTTCAGCTGTATGAAAATCAGCAACACAAAATACTGAAAACATCACCAAATTTCTTCACTTTGATGCTCAATATGCACTTCTGCATGAAGCACATCCCCAATAGACCATCTAGGGAACCATAGTTTCAGGCCCGAAGAATGGAGTAAATTTGCTAAGCTTTCCCTTAGCCGGATTCTGGATTTCAAACCAGCAGCATAACTTTGCTTTCCAAAACATAACATAATCAGCACTTCAAACAGCAGCAATATATAAGCTTCAGTTGGCAAATGAAGCAACAAGAACTCTTCAAATTCCAAGAAGTTGAATCACTTCAACTTCCAAAAGGGACGCCACCTTTTTGCATTTTACTTTTTGAAATAATAAAATATTACTCAACCTCCTTTAGGCGTCCAACTTCACTTTGCAACAATAAAGCATTTAATAAATCATTAAATGCACAATTGACCCCCTTAATGGCCCCTCTTTTAAAACAACATGAAGTTATTACTCCTAGGCGTGGGGTACAACTGAGAAACATGAAATTTGACTAAGTATAAACTCAACTCATGAAGAAAACCAAACCCAAAGCCAAACTGAAACTGATGGATAACAAGATGACTTGAGTTGAACTGCTGATGATGCCACTGCCAAAATTAGACTTACTAAAAATAGCCACTGCCAAAAATAGTAAGTTTACCTCAAAACCAACAGAAAGCAGAACTGAGCTGGAAGCAAGACTTACTGAAAGTGGAAACCCTAAATTCGCACATCTGAGTAGCCTATGGATTTCCGGAAATAGGCTAAAACCAAACGAAGAGCGTATGGCCAAAATGGGGACATTACAGTAGTTAGGATGATTGTTGTTCTAGTTGATGTTCTATCTTGTTTTATGGAGTGATGGCGGTTTCTTGTTGATGATATCACTGGGATCCTTTGCTTGTGTTCGTTGGATTGGTGCTTATTCACCTTGGCTTGTACCTTTCTTCCATAGGTGGCATGTTGGAAGATGATAGGAAGTTTTGCCTGAATGGTGGACATCTTGGATGTTGGTGTAGAAGTATTGATGGAGCATGAGAGCATGTTTGAGATCTATGTGGTTTCATGGAAGACTGTGATTGGTTGCAATGTTGGACAGTTAATTGCAGTTGGATACTTGATTTTGTTGCAGATTGTCTGGTAGACTGTTATTTGTGGAAACTTGTTGATTGGGTGTCCTGAATGCTGTTGATCAGAGAATTGAACAAAATAGGGCTTTGAAGTTGATGTTGGGTTGCTTCTGCTTAGCTCATGAGCATAGGGGAGTGGTGGCTGTGTTGGTGCCTTTGCCGTCTGTAGGATCTAATGCTTGTGTTCTTGAGATTGATGCATATACGCCTTGGCTTGTTCCTTTTCTTGTGGTAGATGCCTGGAACTGTTGCCTAAGTTGGTGGACATCTTGGATGTCGTTGCAGGTGTCTTGGTTGGAGCATGAAAGCATTGTTTAAGATTTTGTGTTTGTGTTGCAAGAAGCCAGTAAGTTCTTCGTCAAGTGGGAGAATGTTGAGAATTGTGACTCAAATTTACTAACTTGATTGCTTCCTGGAGTAGTTCTGTTTTCCTCTTTCATCGGCCTGAGTTAAGTTGCTGGTTTTTTAGTTTATCTAACTGTAGTCATGGGGTTCCAAAGTTTCATAACCTCCCGACTTAGCGATTGTGGAAGGAAGGCTACTTCTTTTGTTGTCGGCTCATCACGGGTTTTGGGAACTTTGTAACCTCCGCCTTGGGGTTTGGAAGTTCAGTTTTTGTCGGCAAGTCGTGGGTACTGGGAACATTGTAATCTCCGACATGAGGTTCCGGAGTTCGGTTCTACAGCGATATAGCGACTTGGATGCCGACGGATGTGGGGACCACTTGGAGTTCATATTTAAGTCTTTTCCATGAGACTTGTTGAGAATATTGTAGATTCCCTTTTGATGCTGCGGAATTGCACAAGTAGTGGACGCGTGTCTTGGTGGACCTCTCACCACGGCAAGTGGAATATGAAGGAGTGTTGACATTTGGAAAGCGATGGTTGGTTTCCAACTGCCGACGGATGTGGGACGCGATAGGATGGTGAATCGTGTCGAAGGCCGACAGGTGGCGATGATATAAAGGACATATGGCATGTGGGCCCATGTGCTCGATGGATGACTCGGTGACTCTTGGAGAACCCTAACTTCTAATGAAGGAGATTTGTTCAACCGCCTATCCGACGGCCAGGTTTGAATGTTGGATGATAGCATGTGGCTTGAGGTGAATAGGTAACCCTAAAGGGGTGCGGTAGTTGAAGAGTTGGAGAAGTTAGAGCGGTTAACAGTTGGTCTGACTATTGGAATACGAACTGATCTACAGAAGATGAACGGTTTCCTGTCTGCTGAAGACGAATGCATATACATTGGATGTTTTGCAGTACGAAGAGGAGAGAGAGATGAATCTCGCAAGAGGTGAAGGTTGAGCGCCTGTGCGACAAAGAGGCCGAGAGGCCGGTGGTTGAGTCGTGCGGTTGTGTAGCCGAGTGAGATGTCTCTCGCTGTGAGAGGAAGATTGAGGCAAGATTTTGCTGCCGAAATCTCTCCAGATTAAGTGTCTTGGTTGATCTCTCATATTAATTTGCACTGTATACTGTGTGAGAGTATTGTAACAGTGCGAAGGTTGTATGGACTGAGAGGTTGATCAGTGAAATGTAAAAAGAAGAGAGGGAAACAAAACAATGTTGTTGCCAATTTGTCTCCAGAATGAAACAAGGAGTAATCTCTGTGAAAAAGGCTATGAGCTTGAGATTGTATTGTAACTTTATTTGTTGCTGAATAATACAATGGCTCGGATCTTTTGGAGTGTGGGGTTTTTTTACCCGAAAGGGTTTTCCCCACGTAAATCTGTGTGTTCTAATCTTCTGTACTATCTTTCATGTTTAATGGTTCTGTTTGTTGAATCTGTTTATGCAAGTTGTTGAAATTGAATTTACATGTGCTTCTCTCAGAAAGATTAATGTGGGAAATGAACTGTGTCTGATTCCGCTTTGTGACATAGTTGTACGTGTTTTTAAGGCAATCTATTTGAAATTAAAGTTACCGAAGGCACTACTGTTCTTGGAGGTTTATCTGAGATGACAAATTTTCCCAACAATTTCTGCATTTTAATAAATCTTATTTATTTGACCTGTCATCTAATCTTGACCATTGATCAATCCAATCTCAAGCCTATAAATCTACCCATGCCCAATCCATTTCCAAGGGTCCTCAATCTAAAATATACTATCATGAGAAACCACATCTTATTATTCTTTTAAAACAGCAAATCTTTGAGCACAACCACCATTCGTAGTGCAACAAGAACCGTTTGGTGAGGTCCTTTTTTGAATTTTTTTTATTTCATTCATATTTTACAGTTTCTTGCTCTATTGGAGGTGTTTGTTAGATTTGAAATAGGTTGTAATCTTTAATGTTTTAATTTGGATTTTATTTCAATTCTTTCTGTTTATATATATATATATATATATGCATATATATATATACATATACATATATATGTGTATTATATATATATCTATATATATATATTTTTTGGATTTTATTTCAATTCTTTCTATATATATATATATATAGATACATATACATATACACAATGTACAAATATATTATGTATACACATACGTACATATATGTGTATACACACACACACACACACATATATATATTATGTATGTGTATACATATATATGTGCATACGTACATGTGTAAATTTATACACAAACATTTAATCATTCATATTTACGGTTTCTCGCTCTATTGGAGGTGATTGTTAGATTTGAAATAGGTTGTAATATTTAATGTTTTAATTTTAATTTTATTTCAATTCTTTCTGTTTACATACATACATACATATTCTATATCCATATGCACAAATATATTATGTATACATATAGGTACATATATTTGTATATATACACATATATGTGTGTATGTGTACCATACATACATAAGTGTACACATATATATATAGTTATACATATTATGTGTGTTTACATATATATAGTATATATATACACATAAGTATATGTATATATATATATGTATGTATGTATAAATATATGTATAAATGTATACATACATACATACATACATATATATTCTATATCTATATGTACTAATATATTATGTATACATATACGTACATATATATGTATGTGTATACATATATACACATATTGTGTGTGTGTGTGTATATATATATATATATATATGTGCATATGTATGTGTGTAAATTTATACACAAACATTTAATCTATATAAATTTCAACATTTAGTGTTAGTGAGAAATATATACCCTGTAGTTAACTAGCCGCCTCCCACCCTCTCTCCATGTATATATAAATATATAATCTATATAAACTTCAAAATATAGTGTTAGGGAGAAATATATAGCGTATAGTTAACAAGCCGAAGCTACTATCATTGTTTACTCTTTCCCATTTCAAGCATATAGATATTTTAATCCTCCTTGCTGTTTTCTCCTAGTAGTACTACCACCTTGGGTTTAAAAAATAGAATTTTTTTATTGGTACCTCAAGAATTTTTAGTTTGGCTTGAGCTGGTTGAGGTCACAAATGTGGGAGCTCATCCCTTGCATTGATGCAAACTGTCCAAACCTGAGAGCTCAGCAGACCAGCAGGGGCACTAAGCTTGCAAGCATCACGGTCCTGCATGGGCTTGAACCTTGGTGGTACACCACCAACTCCAGGTTTTTACCAGTGCACCATGTGCTTGATGGATAAATTATAGAGTTTCAATTTTCTGCTTCAGAAAAAATTGTTATTTTTCATGCAAAATTTTAAAATACGTGTCTACGGGTGATTTTCAGGTCTTTTAACTTTTGCTAACTAGTTGTTAGCTTTTGAGTAACATTAAGAAAACCAATATGATTTATGTCATTTAATTAAAAAATGAAATGTCATTCATATTAAATTTAAGAATTTTCTATATGAAACTTTCCTGTTTTTGAGGGATTCTTCTATGAGACATGCAAGGAATGCTAGGAAATGTTATCTGACATTTTCTGATGCGGGAGACATGCCCATATGCATCTCCTAAACAGGGATGCATATCTAACGCAACCGCTTGTTTCCAATATGGGAGATATGTAGCAAGATTCAAGGCATGAGTTTCTCGGTAACTATGAGCATTGTCCTTTGGAATTATTCTTTTACCATATGACGTTTTCAGTATTTCCATAGCATAGCTGGCGTGCACTTCTAAATCTAGATCAACTGAATGAATTTGACTTTCAGAACTCATAGTTACTTTCTATGTTTAAGAAACTTATATGCAACATGATAAATTATGGGTGATTGGTATGGTCTGCTGACTCAGGATTTTGTGGAAAAAAATGTATGCTTAGTAAATATTGAAACATCAGTTTTTTTGGACTCTTATGTAAGAAAGATCTTATTTTTTCTTATTTTTCTGTTAATTAAGCTTCATCTTCTTACATCAGAGGTTAATTTTTAAGTATCAGGCCTCTCTTTGATTGCCTAAATCAAGAGGATTATGATTGAACTTTTAAGATTTTGTTGTCAGATCACTGGAGTTCTTATCTATTTTATTGTCTGTTTTTTGACAGAGGGTTCGGGATATGCCACTTCTACTACGCAGGTTGTCAAGGGAGCTGATGGATCCTCAGAGGGCTCTTCCTCTTGTGTTTAGGGCCCGTGTTATTTTATCTGTAAGTGTTTTCTCTTCAAATAGTATTACTGTGCCTACTTCTAAATGTTTGAACACAGGACGCTTTGAAGAAATTATTTAGCTGTTTATGCAATTCTTCTTTCATGAAGTATTCACAGTGTTTGTAATATGTATCTGAGTTGATTTAGAGACCTTTGCTTGTTCCCTGGTATTTGTGAGACTCAAACATCAGTTGCATGTACTCAAATTCTCTTGCTGCTGTTCGAGAGGAAGAAGAGTCTGTCTCTACTCCTGGGGTAGAGGCAAAAGTTGACAACTGAAGAGTCCAAAGTACAAATTAGCAAGATGTTCCTGGAACAGATACACAAATTTCCAAGCATCTGAGAAACCAAGGTTACTGAGCACATCTACAAGAATTTGCAGTTGCCTTATGAAATGAACCCAATTCTGGAGATGCTCCCTCCTGTGCCAACCAAGAAGGGGTGGGTTTTAATGACCCTTCTGTCAACTCTGCCTGGAATTCAGAAATTGTGTCTTCCGTTTGTTGTAGGAGGTTTTCTGGGTAGTTTTATTGCTTTGCTGCGGAGGTTAGAGATTTCAGTTTTGCTGCAGACTTTCTAATTGCCATTTCTCTAGTGAAGCAATTGCTTTGTTGACTCTATGGCAGTGTACCCCGGGGAGACGTCCCCCCCTAAATCCCGAGTGTTCCTGGAACGGGGATATCCCCGGAATGTGGGGATGGTGTTCCCAAGTCCCCAGTGGTGCCACCAATTTTGCCACTCACCGCCGGGGACTCGGGGATGTCTTGGCGTTCCTGGGACGTTGAGGGGGACGCCTGTGCGTCCCTCGAGTGTCCTGGGGATGCCCAAGCGTCCCCCACGGCGACAAATTCAAGCACATGTTAAAAAAAGAAAACACATTTTTTTATTATTTCTTTGGTTCAAATATTTTTGATATCATATAATAGAAATCTTCCATTTGCCGATTCAACAATTTAAAATTTTATGTAGTATTTTGAGTATTCTAATTTCTAATTAGTAATTCGATATTGAAAATTTTGATGTTCATTGTTCAAGTATTTACTATTTAGATTTCAATTTGGCATTTGCAATTTTGCTATTTTACTTCTTAATAGTCTTATACATCTTTTCATAACTAGCATTTTAAGGACCATAGGTATAGTATATAGTACATACACCACCCCCTCCTCCGCCCCTCCCTCCCTCGCTTGCCACTGTCCCCAAATTGAGGCCCCTATGTCCCCCTATCCTCGACAGTGGTGTAACTATGCTCTATGGTGCCTCTTGGGCATGGAAATTAATGTGAGGGAGCATCAAAATTGATTTTCTAATTGTTAGGGATTAGAGGGCACCGAGAAATATATTCACCATTGATTGCTATCTCTTATCCATTACAAAGTGATGCAATCTACTAACTTGTATGCCTACCTTGGTCCTAAAACTGAGGTAGTTTCTTAACTCTCCTTTTTTACTTTCTAATGAGATTCAATATATTTTTAAGCTTTCCATTTGCAAATGGTGAAGTGATCTCCTTTCTCAAGTTTTGAGATTAATGAGTCCCTGCCAACCATTAAGTGTAGCATGCGTAGACGCTTGAGCTGGTATATAGCTTTTAACAATGTGTCTGTTTCAGTGTATAGCCACATGTTTGGATGATGTGTACCTTTACTTCTCTAGTGACATCTCTAATCCCCACACTACCCGAGTTATGCTTATTTTCTTTATTTAAATGAAGCATACGAGATTTTAAGGGGGACCAACTGGGACATGGTTTGATCAGCAATTTCGGATAGGAGTTAATTTATTAAGAAGTGCCTTGAATTATGAAGAGAAAATTAGCATGGCTAGATGTTATGAAAGAGATGGAAGGTTGGGATGGTTTGTGGTTGGGATTGCTGATCTAGTTTTAGCTTGAACGGTGGAAGGAGATGGGATTTGGGTGTGGAGAGAGGAAAAAACAATTTTTTTTTAAGCTGAAGAAAATATTTGGACTTTGCTGGAATTTGGGCAGGTCTATTTGTAACCAACCTGTAGATTCAAACCATAGTCTTAGAGAGAATGGGCATTCTGTAATGGAATAACTTGCACAATAGAAGAATATGATAGGAAATATGCTGCAAATGTTGAATAATAACTGAGAATAACAAGCCACTTTGTGGGGGCAAACCCCCAAATATCTCCAATGAGAACACAATTCAATATGATGATGAAATAAGACTCACAACCTCCTATATATACCTATTTATGCCTAGGATATCACCCAGGCTGACTCAGATAACCCTATATAAGCCCTAGACCGACCTAATCAACTAAATAACAATATAATAATGATAATATGACTTAATTAGGAGTTAAGATAGCCACAAGGCGACTATTCATAACCCGATGTACTCTAATATTAAGGGCGTAGCATGCCCCCCCCTCTTCAAATAAGCATTGTCCTCAATGCTAAGCAATTTTGGATGCTTTTGAATGAACTCCTTATCCTCCCATGTGGCATCTTCAATTGGTAAATTCTTCCATTGTATGAGATATTGAGTGAGTGTTTTGGACCTTAGCTTCCTTGTGCATTTCTGAAGAATACATTCTGGTTCCCATATGATTCTTCCTTCTTCATCAAGCTTTGGTAATATTGTTTGAGTAGGGATATTATTCCCAATTACCTTCTTCAAACAAGAAACATGAAAAATTGGGTGTATCTTTGTTGTTGATGGCAATTCAAGCTTGTAGGCAACACTACCTATCTTTTGCATGATTTGATGTGGACCATAATATTTTGGAGACAACTTGTTATTTTTTGACTGTTGCTTCAGTGAGATTTGCTTGTAAGCTTGCAATCTCAAGAAAACCCAATCTCCAACTTCAAAACTTCTTTCACTACGGTGCTGGTCTGCCTGTTGCTTCATTCAGTTTTGTGCCATGGATAGATTCTCTTTGAGTCCTGAAAGTACTTGTTGTTGATGAATCAGGTGGTCCTCCACATCGTGACCCCTTGGTGACAACTTTAATGCTGATGTGATGGAAGGAGGATGATATCCATACAATGCCATAAGTGGAGACATTTTATCATTACTCCCTATGTATATATATATATACTTTCAGTCGTTTCCTTCATATTATAACATTTGGATTCATTTTGGAAGTCCATATCCTTCCATATTCACCTATTATCAATTATCTATCAACTAATTTTCTTTTTTGATAGATAACTTGCAGCATAGGGCTGCTCAATATATTGATCTGGAATGAAGTTTTACATAGCATCTTGGGCTTCTGCCCTTTATACACCAAAATCCAGGTATAACTAGACATGGTGTGGCTATACCTAATGTATTTTACTTGCTACAAATACTCATTTCTACTGCTCCAAGTAAAGACAAAATCCTAAGCTATTTTTGTAATCACTTCATTGAGATTGCCCAAGAAGTTTTAAATTATTAGCTCCAGCGAGAGCCCTCGCCATTTCCTTCAACCCCTATGGTAGTTGTCCACTACCAAAAAATCCTCACCTAGCACTCATTTCACAACCTGCAAAACAAGTCCATGATGTATTTTGCAAACCAGCTTTAAATTTTGGTTTGTGATTATGCCAAGGAAGGCCAGCTGCCTTTGACCAATCTTATTGGGGTGTACATCTCTATTCTGTTAGAATACTTAGCTTGGATTTCTTTGAGTTGAATGTCCTATGAATGATTTTTCCAACTATATCACAAACTCAATCCGTTGGTGTTTTAATTGTTTCAAACACTACAACTCTTATGTGAATTACAATCGTATAGTGAAGGTCTCGCGATGAGGCATGAGAAATTGTTCATCGACAACTACCATCATTTGACAAGATCCACCTAGTCTGGTTCGTGATCAAATTCATGAGGCCAATTGTTCCTTATTGAGGCATAATTTCTTATGCTCTACTTAACTCAATTGGGAATGATTATCTCCAATTATATCAATTGTGTCCCATCGAAATTTGTTCTATGCCATCTTTCACCATGTTGGCTAGTTACCCTCCACGAACCTCATGGTTCATGGTTGGCTATGTGATCTATTAGTTTAGTTGTCAATTCTAATGCTATATCGAGGACTTTCAGTTTCTAGCTCTGTATTGATTTATTTCTAAGGGCATTTATGACGATAGCTCAATCCCTTTTAATTTCTAGTTTGTCAATTTTTAGAAATAGACATAGGTTTAGGTCGAAGATGAGGGCTTGTAACTCGACTTCGTTGTTTGTTCTCATGGATAATGGTTTTGAAGCCCTGTAAATCACCTATCTATTCCAATCCCTAATTATACAACTTGCCTCGGAGATGCCTAGATTGCCTCTTGACACTCCAAAATTTAGCTTATATAACCCAAATTGTGGTGGTCTCCACTCAATCTAAATTCTATTGCTTCGAGACTCAACTCCCCAACCCCATTAAGGCTTGGTTAATCCTCAATAAAACAACCCTCTCCTCCTATCTTTGGATCATATGTCCTTCAATCCTGATATGGGAAATTTGGAAGGAAAAAAACAATAGGATATTCCAAGAGAAAGACGTGTATGCACTCCTTCCCAAACAAAGTTGAAGCTGCAATTGTGGAAATTATGAATTGTAGGATTGCAAATCAGAGAAAATGAACCAACACATTAACTGGGTGGGGCAACAAAATGATGAAGAATTGGTTTGGATTGCACCCTCCCCCTCGTTAATGGGCTTGAGGGAGTTGAGTCTTGTATCAATAGAACCTTGGCCAAATGGAGACCACCACAATTCAGGTGGTATAAGTTAAATTTCAACGGAGCTTCAAGAGGTAATCCGGGTGTCTTTATGGCAGGTTGCATCATGAGAGATTGGAATGGACAAGTGATCTACAAGGCTTCTTCAAAACCATTATCTAAGGGAACAAACAATGAAGCGGTACATGCCCTAATCTATGGCTTGAAATTATGCTCAATACTAAAAATCAAAGAACTGGAAACTAAAGGTGACTCAACTATAGTCATAAATGCCCTCATAGTCAAATCTATACAGACTTGGGAAATTGAAAGCACTTATTGATGTAGCTTTAGGATTGACAACCAAGTTAAAGGATCGTGTAGCCAATCATGTCTATTGTGAGGCAAACGAGGAGGCTAACTCATTAGCCAACCTAGCAGCAGATGGCATATAACAAATATTAATGGGACATAATTGATAAGACGGGGGAGTAATCTTCCCCAATATATAATTGAGCAAAGTGTTTGAAATTATGTGTCGATAAGGAACATCTTTGCCACATGATTCTGAGTATGAATCAGGCAAGTTGGATCTAGCTGAATGATAATGACTAGCATCAAATGACTTGCAGCATGCCACATCAAAAGGCTTCCACAATATGATTTAAACTCATATGAGATTTGCAGATTACATGTCATGTCCCCAAAGATCTTCCGCCACTCACAAGACACCTAGGCGCTAACAAAAACATGCCGACTAGCAAGAGGATAGAACTAGACAAGACACGACCCCTAAGAAGAATGCAATCATGATAAGAGGCGGCTATGTGAAGGAAGAGTCACCTTTTGAATGCATCGAGTCAAACTACCAAGGGGTGCGGGCTGTAAAGGAAGATAAGCGATCACTTAAAAGAATAATATTAATTACCATTAATTATTCTTTTATGCAATAACCTTAATTGCACCCTTTGGAAAAAAGGTATCATGAAAGATCATGTCCTTCAAACAAGAGAGGGTATAAAGAATGACAGATGCAAGTAGAGAAGGATGGATCAGCCACAAAAGAACATAACTGAGTACAAAAGACAAAAACCCGAAGACTAGAGGAATATACGGGTTCTAAGAGGGAACTCGTGTAGTTTCCAGGCACAACAGAAGCATAGCAGCAATTATCTATATATCTAGATCTCCGGGAAGACAAACTTTATTCACACTCAGGTGCATTTCTCCCACTTATTGTCTCACATTTAGATAAGCCTATCCTTGCATAAGGGGGGAATGATAAATGTATTCTTATACATAGTCATCTCTATGTATGCATGTTACTTACAAACATTTAAGTAGATCTCTATATGTATGCTACTTATAGAAATTTAAGCAGATCTCCATGTATGCATATACTTGTAGATATTTAAGTAGATTTGTAGGATTGCATAGTGTATGTTAACTATCTGAAACCCACCTATGGGAAGGGCCAGGGGTGGAGTGGTAGAGAGCCAAAATCCCACTTGCGACCTCGCCTAATTACTCAAGAAGGGCCAGGGGTGGAGTGGTAGAGATTCGAAAGCCCACTTGCGACCTCCGCCCAAACCCACAGGATGGCAAGTGTCTTTCGGGAGTTGTGGCCTTGATGAGGAAAGTAGGTACAAGTCGCCAAGGGGGAGAGTTGTGCTATACAACCTCTTAGGCTTAGTATATGGCTTCAGGCGGACCCATCATGTCCCTTCTCCCACCATTTTAATATGTTTGTTCAATTGAAATCTATTGATGTAATGCAATTGACTAATCCTAACAAATGTATATACAAATTGTGGAATGTTGTTCATGTGGTGTTGCAGGTTCCAATCCAAGGTTACATCATTAAAGAGATATTTATTTGATAAGGTGAAGACCCCCAACCCTAGTTTGTGGAATTTGTGTCATCCGACAAATTCTAGGGTAAATCAAGGTAGGGGACATCACAAGTGGTATTAGAGCATAATCCTACCATCCTGTGAAAGTGTGGTTACTGCGAACTTACCAAAGAAGAAACCCTAGAAAGAACAACATCCCAAGCAACATCATGAGCGAACGAATGAACAACGAAATGAGAACCTTCATGGAACAAACCACCCAAGCCCTCATGGAACAAAATGATAGGAATGAAAGAACCACCCAACTTCTCCTCCAAGCCATCCAAAATATGAATAACAATAACGGGAGGGAAACTAATTCTAATCATTCCGAGAACAATAACCCCATCTCCCCAAAGGGACCCAACTCTAGACCAACAAGACCTCCTTTCCTACCTAGGGAAGAACACATGGAAGGAGAAGCAAACGAACCACCCACGGATAATGTGGATGAAATCGTGGAAGTATACAATAGACTTAACCCCGAATTTAGGAGGAATGTCTCCTTTAAAGATTAATTACTGTGATGCCAAATTAAGAATTGCCCCTAGGAAGGTGTCATGTCCCTTCTCCGGTGACATCTCTCGAACCCGTGGATTGGCCTATCATACGTACTGTTGTGACCATTTTCGACATCACCCCATTGCAAATGGGGACCCCCTATTTTCGCTTTTTCTTTGCCTCAATGTTGCAACTACATATCACTTGTCTTTTTACAATGAGGTCATCATTTTGAGGGTTCCAAGTCAGTCAGTCGCCGAGAGTCATCCGAGCCAAGTCAAGAATCCATGCTTGAATCAGCGCGTAAACGTCACCATCGTGCTTAGAAGGCCTGGGAGACGAAGATCGACTGTCGTTTCAGTCAAATCCGACACTTCCAAATTTTTAGGGTTTCTCACCCCGGGCCCCCTATTTTTAGGACCTACTTTTTGGCACTTTTGGGCAATTCTGGGATCCCTATTTTTTAGGGTCTATTTTTGGAAAGTTGCTATTTTTGGAAAATTTCTATTTTTAGAAAGTTTTTATTTTGGAAAGGCGAGTTTCAAAAATCCACTCAGAAGTTCGAAAAGATCAACGAAACTCTCAGAAAATTGATTTGAAAATTTCATGAATTCATGGTGAAATTCTGGAAAATGTTAAAATCTGGAAAAAAAATCAGTCAAAAACAAGAAAAATCAGACCAAAAACATTGAGATCTGGAAAAATCAGGTCATAACCAGTCAGATCTGAGGTCGAAGTCACAGAAAATTAACTCAGAAAAGGGTGGAATTCATAAGAAATCTGGTTAAGTCTGAAATTCGCCATGAAGAAGGATGGTCCTTGAAAAGTGGGACGGAAGGAAGGAAGAAATGTCAGACACTATCCAAAGTCCGCCCAGCAGTGAAGGAAAAATGGCAAAGACTAGGGAAGGTTCGCCCAGCACCAAGGAAGCATGTCCATGCAGCAAGAGGCAATGTCCTTGGATCTTCCAAAGTCCGCCTTGCATATCCTTGCATATCTTTGACACTTCCAAAGCATATCCCTGCACATCCTTGCATCATCCAAAGTCCGCCATCCACTTTAAAGGAAGTGCCAAGGTGTCACAAAGCCCGCCATGTGCAAGAGAGCATGCCAAGAGGTCTTGAAGTCCGCCATCTGCCTTAAGGAGAGATCCAAAATACTCATGAAGTCCGCCCTTGAAAGGTGGGACTTGGTTAGAGGCCTTTTAAAGTCCGCCTATGCATGTAAAGGGGAGAAAAATCAAAAATTTTACTAAGTGTTGAGGCCCAGCAAAGGGAATTTCGAAATTTGCCAAGTATGAAGGGTGGAGAATCCTTTCCAAAAGGATAGAATATTGAGACAAATCCTAAAGATCTCCAAAGTCCGCCCATGCATGTCCTAGGATCC
>VDFB02170347.1:0-27994 GCA_007258455.2 Sequoia sempervirens | reverse complement strand
GGGAAATGTGGCCATATTTTATGCTGGCCTGCTATATTCATTTCTCAACAATTAATATTTTTACATTAGTTCAATTATGTCACAGCAGTTGTGTTATAAATGAGGGATGGTACAACATTTATTTAGGGATAAGACATGCTCACTTCATTTAAAAAATTCAATCACCACATTATGGTCATGCATGATTGCCTTGACTAGGCATGTGAGGTAGAGAGAAAGAAGGTAAAAGGCAGTAGATTTAATTGAGTAGGATAGCGTGACGAAGGTGGGAGTGGCGCTGTTGATCTCGAGAGTTGTATCCATTAATATTGAGGGGAGGGGTCAATGATTTTTATTTGGTCTCCCGATCCAACTTTTGGATTAATAACAATAAAGGCTGTGTCGATTAGTCCAATGGCGGGCCAACTTGCCATTATGGCTTCGCCTAAACATGGCCCTTGGAGAGGTCGAGAGCCAGGGGAATTAATGGAAGGCTGGCCTCTGGGCAAGGGGAGGTTGGCAAAGTTTAAGAAGACTTATTGTTGATGGTGGCAGTACATCTTGGGGGTCACGCTTCGATCGTTAAAAAAAAACAAAAAACAAAAAAAAGAGGAAGTCGTTGGATCTGTGTCCATTTCACTATTTTCTGTGGACTGTTATTTTTTGAGGTGTGAAGTCTGTGGATGATGCTACCATAGTTGCTGCAAAGGAGATCGTAAGCTGGGAGAGTGTCTCTGTAGCCGATGGTGAATCAGAAGGATTGATATCGCCATGTAAAGTCCAATTGCTGTTTGTACAAGGTCGCTGGTATTAGTTGTTGAACCTGTCAAAGGAAGTGTAGGCGTTGTCTGAAAAGAAGACACCATAAGGAAAATGTTGCAGCTGTTGTTGAGTAGATCTGAAGATTGCCAGAAGAAGCCATAAGGAGTTTTAATTAAGCTGCCAATACTCGTTTCTGCTGAAGTCTCTGTGTGTCCTTGTAACCACCATTGTGGTTGTGTTTGTGCACAATTTTGCAGATTTTCTGTCTTTGGTGGGCAATAGTGTGTGTGGTGCTCTGCATTTTTGTATTGCCTACATCGTTTCACTTGATTTCTTGTAGGAAAGAATGTCCATGGCTCGACCTCTGGTGGATCTGTCTATTTTTGGCCTGTGAAGACCTTGCATTGATCGGTGGATTGTCTTTGGTGGCACATTGGCATTGACATCAGCATCTCCATACTTGGCGGGGGTTATTGGAAGCAATCTAAGTTTGCTCGTGCCTTTCTTCATTGGATCAGCCCATTCTATTTACAGAGCCCGTGTATGATTTCTTGACCCATGTTGGAGTCCTTGCTCGCCAGATGCAATTTGCAAGAGATCCATTCATTTCAGATCAGCATTATTTATCAGAGAGCTCGATGTGATTGAGCTTCTACTTGCTTGATCGATATTTATGTTGGCATGTACCTTGTATTATCTGTAGGTGGTTTGGTTTGCGGTTGCTGTGCTGAAGGTTTTTTTTTTATGCTGTTCATGACTCGGAGAAGTCGTTGCTCTCGGATCCATGAGGTCTTGTCATAAGCCGCTGCTGGAGGAAAGGATCTGACACTGTCAAAAAGATTTGCAGTCAAAGAAGAGGCTGTAGCCATTGGAGCTGTAGCTATTTAAAGCAGTTTATATTAATTGATCTGAGAGGTCAATGTATCTTTTTATTATTGTTCATAGTTTTGGAGTCATTAAGATCACATTATCCCAACTGGAGTTTTCAAAAGCCTATAGTATTGACGGTGGCGGGTAAATAAATAACACTATAATTGAGAGTGTCTAATGTGCAAATATTATTCTCAATCCATAAACACAAGTTGCAGAATGTAGCTATTATACTCCAGGAAACCAGAGTATATATATAGAAAAAAAAGGATAAGCTACAGGGGCGTTGGCAATACTTCTCTTTCCTCCAAACGCTACCATTTTATTCTCGAGGACGTGTTAGAGAAGAAAACCGTGAGGTAAGACACTGTCCATGGTTTCAGATATTTCATTTTCTTTTGCTTGTTGATTGAGTTTTGTAGGTGGCTAGATCATTATCTTGGTTGTGTTTTAATTTCATTACAGAAAAAAAAATGCTATTGATTACCTGTTAAATGAGGTGTTGGTTTCATGTATTATTTTATTTTGGGGCAGATATCATATATAGCATGTTATTTTGCTTAGCTGTCGTATTGTTTCCAATAGAACTTGTGCCATGTCTATGTCTACACTCTCTGCATCTGTTTCTACTTGACACTAGTAAGGTTATACCTTAATGGTTGTTCTTGCTCTGCTTCAAAACACCCTTTTCGACATAGGTAGGCAGGACACTGGTAAAAATTTTAGAGTTCAGCCTTACTCCTACCGATTGCATTTGCTTGAAAGCTTCTTTAGCCCTTTCAATAAACCCATTTCTTGCGCATATCCTGCAATTAATGTATTCCATGAAACCACAATTGCTTGAGGTCTTTTGTGAAACCATTCGCATGCAACTAAATGATATATTGATGCATGAGTGATTAATTTTCTAAAATATTGATTTATCTAATAAGAATAAATACTCTTAATCTCTAAATAGATTCTTGAATAACATAATTTACACTTTGAGAGATTGATAATTTATGACTTATAAATATAAGATCAATTTTGTTATTTTAAGATTGGTATTTGATGGTATGATAAAGATTAGTAATCAATATTTGATTATACTTATTAATAGAGGGGATTGAATAGTTATGCTAGATAACATGTATCAAGCACTATACAAAATTGGATTGTAAATCTATAGTTTGAGCAATTTCTATTTTAATTTAATGGAGACTACTGATAAATCTAAGTTTGGTGTTATAACCTTAATGTGTTCAGTAAAATTTTGGTTGTATTCGCTACTAGGGATAAGTGTTCCCACAATATATATATATATAGTATTAATGCTTGTAAAGATACAAGTCTATGAAGGATGCCTTTTATTAAAAGTAATATGTTGTTCCATTGGGACTATCTACTCCTTTATGTATATTGAACGTTATCTTGCTAGTAATGTATACAATTATAGTTATCATTAAATATAAATAAGTTGTGCTACTATGTTAACTAATGATATAAGAGTGAATGGTGTATTTGCATTGTATCGAAATAGAGTTACATTTAGATGATGGTTATGTTATGAAGAGTATGTAATATTAAATCAAGCTTTAGCAATGGGTAAATTATAAAAAGTTACCCATCAAAGGTGTGGTGATAGGAGAGATCCCACTCTGGCTCTTTTCTATCACTTCACCTTATAGCGAGAGGAGTCCCAATAGATTAACCATAAATAGCCATTTCATCTCTTCAACCTATGTTCCACCTGTATTATTGTTATGAAATGGAATTACTAAGAGATAGTTGGGGTGCACATTCATTTTTGAGAATTCCTCTTTCTCTCATGAAACCATAGTAATGTGGCTAAATTTGTGGTGTAGGGTTGACTTAAGTATTCTTGTTGATGGAATTTTAATTATGTGATACAACCATATAATTTAGTTATGTTTTCCTGAATGATGCAAAAGTTTAGTTTGTAAAACTAAGAGTAATGTTTAGGCTATAAGAGTGATGAAATGAATATCTAGTTGATTGAATAATCATATTTAATGAAAGTAGAATTTTAGTTCGTTCTAGATGTTTTATTTAAAACCTTTGGGTAATTTTTGTGTTGTACTAGCAATACTTAAAATTTAGTTATTGGTTTGTTACCTTGTGGCATTGTGTGTGCCAATGTAAGTATTTATGTCTATTCTCCATTTTCCACTAGTGTATCCTTATTTAAGTGTTTGACCCTCGGCTTCACCTAAGTGGGTGGCAGCCGTTTGTGAAACTGTCTGGGGTAATGGACCCTAGAAAGGGTTGCATACCCACTTTTATAGTACACGTTTTATATGGAACACATGATACCCTTGAATGGAGGATTGAACCTTAGTATAATTCAGTGTAATTGTGTTGTGAGTATGAATGAGGTTGAGTCATCTGCTGAACCCTAGCGGATATACCCCATGTGGGTGAGTCAAATGAGTTGAGGAAACTCAAGCATCGAACTACGATTCCTCTGCAAATTATATACGTAGGCAAGGCCGTCAGAGATGAGCCCCCGAGGAATTAGGTATGTCCCCTAGGCTTGTCCTCTTATTAACTATTTAAAGGTAATATTGATATATATTTTAATTGCATAACTTGTGACTTGAATTAAGTCTATATTTATTGATGAGTTAGTAGATCTAATCCAACCTACCTTGGTGATGTGGATTCCATATCTCCATTTGAAACTCGACCTTGTTTTTTCAACTCAATGGTGCTGATAGCCGAGGTCCTCATAAATTATTGGTCTAATTTTTGCTAGTATTTCATGAAGTACATGTGTTGGAAGCAGTCTTTGGGAATTATGTTAGTGTTTGTGGTCAAAATTTGAAATTTGTGTTTTGTCCTTAATTTTATTTTAGTGTGAAATTTTGGGCATTACAGACTCCTCTCATCTTCTCATTCTTCTTGCCATCTTCTCTAAAGTTCTCCAAAAGGAGAAGTGGGTTAACACTCATTCATTCTTCCTCTCCAAAATATATAGAAGTTTCAACTTGCAACTTTTGGGTGGGGAGGTTTGAAGTGTACCTACCTCCATCAATGAGAGTCTTTTCCTTATTAAAGAGAAAACATGCACTTGGACAACCCCTCCATCTTTTCATCTCATTTTCTTCTCAAAACTCGTCACTCTTCATTATGAGGGCTTTTGAGGGGTCAAATCATGTCCTTGGTGCACTATTATATGCCCACTTGACCCCTACCACTATGGTATAGACCCTAGGGGGTTTCTTTTTGCATCCCAACCAAGGAAATTGACCAACAACCCTCTTTAAAGGCATGTTTAAGGACCCATCCGAAATTCAAACTTGGAAAAAGGTTCGTAACCCCTAATCCCACTTACACCCACATGAAACATAATCAAATACCCTCACAACCCCAAAAATAGGTTATCCTTTAATATTAATCCCCCCAACCTTAATCTACCAACTGAGTACTTTATTTCCTTCCAAGCCTCAAAAGGGGTCAAATTCATAACCATAAGAAGATGTCTTTTCGATTTTCCCTTAATGTTTTTCCTTCTCGTAATGAATCCCTTTCTTTCCTGCACATTACCAACAAAATCATAAGCAACAATTGTATATCACATAATATTTTTTTCTAGTTGAATATCCTAAAATTTTATTGCATACAATTCCATTTAAAACTTCAATTCATATCCTACACTTTATGAGTACTTAACACTTTCATGGTAGTGACAATGAAACAATTATCAAAATAAAATACAACAATATTGTCACATAATTCATATTATTTGTTGCACATAATTTAAATTACCATCTATGTATGTAAAACATATAACAAATTAGGTTTGTTATTAATCACAATTGAACTAGGGTCTTACAATAGGCATCAATTATCTATCAATCCTCCTTAAAAAAAAGAAACCATAGGATTTCTAATGGTTACCCAAGGAAGACATTTAATCCTTGCATTGAGTAAATTTTTTTCCCTATTTATAAGTTATAAAATTAAATTATTGTTAAACCTAAATTGTTGAACTAAAGAATATTAAGGACATCATTATACTCGAAGTAATGGGATGGAAGAATGGGGCTAGTCAACAAATGATTTAGGTTATGTTAGGTTTGATAAGGGTGAGAGGCCCTCATAAAACTCAAGGCAATACTTATTGGATGGATCATATTTAAGATAACCTATTTAGGGAATTAGAAGTGTTGCACCTTAAACACTTAGAGTGTAAATTGTCTTCTTAATGGTGATTAGAAAGAGAAAGAAAAAAAAATTGTTGCATTTTCTAGTAAAAATCTTGGGCATGACAGGAAGGGCCAGGATAACCCATGTAGGCTATGCGATGACACTCTCCACTTGTTGCCCTATGCCTTGTTTTCTTTGATGCCTCTGGAAAAGTGTTCTGATTGTTGTTTCAGACTCATTTGGAAGTGTGTTCTGATTGTTGTTTCAGATTCATTTGGAAGCGTATTATGATTGTCTCTTTGGTTTACTTGGAATGTGGTTAATAGTTATTGTTTTGATTTATTTATGATGTGTTTTATGGTTTAAGTTATTGTGATTGAGTCTTTGTTGTTGTCATTTATGATCTATGTATTCTTGATATTGTTATTGGAGTATTGTACTATGTTATTCTTTATTGGAGTTGTCTTATGGAATTCATGGTCATGATTACTTCCTTGTCACCTCTGAGCATGGGGGGGTGGGTTATTTATAACCCACATGGTTGGGTGGAATGTGCTCCACACCCGTTGGGTTCCCCATCAACGTTCATTCTTCTCAACATTCTTCAGATGGAGCTTGTACCTGATATTCATCTTGTATTTTAGACATTATTTGTGCTATGTACTTATCCCACATGTATGGGAGTTTCATTGTATTCATTTATTGAGAACATCTAATGTATCAAATGATGATGTATTAATTATGCACCTTTGTAACCATTCATATTTTATGAGATTCATTATGGTTGTATCATGTAATGTAATTAGACTTATACTTTTGGATACATGGATGTTACCTTTGTAAACGGATTTTGTAATGGTTATGATGGATGTTAGATTAGTTAAGTTTTTAGCCACATGTGTAATCTTTAGTTATGTGTTGTTTATGTGATGTGACCTCGCGTGCCCCAGAGGACTTGACGTTATGATGTCAATGTGCAATGTAAATATGTTTTAATGTTTCGTTATATGTTTACTTTGTACTTTTTTAAAAAAAAAATGTGCATTGTTTTGTCCTTTGGGGTTTGCATGACGGGTGTTACAAAATAGTTTTTTATTTTTTATAAATATATATATATATATTCATTAAATATATAGTTATATATATATGTTTAATTTATATTTAAATATAGTTTTTGCTATAATGATTTTATTATAAATGTGAAGTCAGTTTTATAAGAGAATAATGTTATTAGAAAATTGATTTTTTTTGTTTTAGCATTAGTTGTAATCGAGGAAGTTGAAAGAAAAACAATTAGTTTAAGTTTCATTTTTTTCATTTAAAAAAATTTATATATATATTAATTATTTTGATTGAGTACATGGAAAATCTAATTGCTTTACTTGGATTTAGGAAATCCTAAAGTAGGTTATTAATTGCCTAAATTGTCTTCTCATTATGTTATCTCTCTCATTCTCGTGGTTGGGTAAATGGAGTTATTTGTTTATGTTAAGTCATTGAGATGAGGTTTTCATTTAATTTTGTGGGTTGTCGTAATATGTTATTCAACCTTTGGATTGCCTTGGGTAGTGGGTCTTAATGTATCTAGTTAGATACCTAGTTATCATGAACAGGATGTGTTGACTTCATGTCATTGATAGGGATTTAATATCCTTAGGTCGCACTTATGTACCCTTGGGTTGTGGATTTATTCCACGTGTTGTCTTAGAGGAGTGGCTTGCAATGAGGGGCAACACACAAAGTGGTACCAGGGTAACTCATTGTAAGTTAGTTAATCCAGTGATAACGGAAATAAACTTATTAGAGGAATAGGTAGTATCAAACACTTAATAAGATTAATTTTGCCTTGCTCATTGACACAAGGGATTTTATAGACTTGGGATGGGACGAGAAGGCCTGGAATGGCAAGATCGTTATCTTGTCTTTACGAGAGATAACTGATTCCGCATTGGTTTGCATGAGGGGCTGGGAGTCATTAGAGGTTTCTAGGATATCCCGAGATTGGGGCTGAGACCTAGGAAGACTTACTAGGATATCCCATGTAACACTATGATGACACTTCTCCTATGTCAGCAGTACATTTTTATCAGTGATGTAATTGATTATTTAACTCTGGAAGCATTGTAACCATTGTGTTAAGTGATGTTGTATTTGTATTTGATTTAGTTCAGTTATGTGTTAGCCTATGTCTAGAGGTAGATGGTCTTGTCTAGGAATCTTTGTTACTATCTCCTCGCACGGGGGGTGGGCCTTCGGGTACCACTTGGTTGGGTGGAATGTGCACCTTACTCTGTTGGGTTTTCTTCTTGTTCATGTGAACAAGATTTCCAGTTGGAGAGCTCATGGGATCTAGTTTCATTTCATGCTTTAATTATTTCAATTGAATCTTGTGATTTATTACCCCTCATTTGTTATCGAGGTGGAAGATGTAATTTGTAACCATGCTTATTGGATTTACCTCATTCAGGGAATGAGAGTTGTAATCTTATTGTTAAATTATGTTATTTGGAATCATGTGGTATCTCTTAATCTTTGATGTAATTTATCATGTATAGAATGTATGTGTTCTTAATTATTTAAGTAATTAAATGTTATGGTTGCAATTCATGTTTCTTGTTTGGGTTTTAAAATAATCTCAGTCTCGTAACCTTAGAGGTTGTTGGCAATGGGTAGTGAAATTGCATGTTAATTGTACTTAAACAAAAAAAAAATGCATTTGAGTAGTTAATTGCAACTTCCTCTAGGGTTTCATGGCAGGGTGTTACAACTAAACCCTCCATGACCAATTTTCAATATCCTTCATTTCCCTTTTGATTAAATAATAATAACTTAGGATCACCTTACACATTTGAGTCATTAAGGAATAAATATTTTACCTTCACCTTTAGCTAATATAGTTTGCATTGTTTAATTGAAGACATAGTTTAATGCAAATCTCAAGGTGAGGCAACACATTCCTTCTCACGACCTTGATTTTTAACAGACCTTGTTTGATGTCATCACTTTTTAATGGTTAACTATCGCTAGTCTAAACTTACAAGTTTACCAACTATGTAGAATATCAACTTGACTATCTTGATATTACAATTAATTCTTTTGGATAAGGCCTCCTCCTTAGCTCCCATTTAGATAATTAATTTACTTAATAATTATAATAGTATTCACGTTCTTTTTTTATTTTTTATACCATAGGGTTAATTCAAATGAGAATAATTTGATAATGTTTAACTCATTTTCATTTTATTAAATAATTGAGTTTGCAAAGTTTTATTGCTTAAGTAGATATTTTAGTTTTATTTACAATCAAGAAATCCAATTCAAACCATTAAACCTTACTTAAATTAATCCTAGATCCTAGGGCCAATTTATTAAATATTCTCATTTGGCCTTCAGTTTAAGTCCCCTTTTTAATCATTATTCATAATTGTATCACATATGACATTTATTATTATGAATAATTTTAATGTAACTTTTGGTTTTAATTGTTAATAATGACATCTTATTTAAATTTTTAATCCCCTTTTCTTCTAGGTGAGACATATTTAAATAAGGTGAATTTTTTTTTTTATCAAAACCCCTTTTCAAATAATTGTTGGACAATATTCTTCTTAACCATAGTTTATATGCTATTTAAAACATTCACCAGAATTTATTGTTTTTAAGTTTCATTGGTTGAATAAAATAATTTGAAGATAATTTATTCCACATATTTATGGTTTCTCTAAAAATTAATCTATGCATATAGTTATTTAAATTACAATAAAATGAATTTTAAACATTTCTCCCTTATTCATTTAATAAATTTTTAAATATCCACTTATAGATTAGTATAAAGAAATAATATAAAGTTTTGGAAGTCCACTTAAATATTTAATTTATAGCTTGTTGATGGGTTCTAACTCATAGTCCTCCATATGGACTTAATCACCATTAGTTTAATTTAAATTGTATTTTAGATTAAATCTAAAAGGTAATATGTTGAGCACTCAATCTCATCCATTGGATGAGATTGATTCTCAACCTTAGATTCTAGGGTAACTTTTTGAAACCCTACTTTATAAGGAAACTTATTAAAAAGTCTATCTTTCCCATTTTCTCATTTTTTCATTTGTTTGTTGTAGGTTGAGGAGCATTGGAAGAGGGCTGTTATCTTTTTTGCATGACTCCATTTGATTTATTCTTTCTAGATCATAATTTTCATTCATTTCTTCTTGTTTAAAGTTCTCATTGTGTATATTTTTAAAACCATCATTCTTTGTTATGTCTTTACAGATCTTCCCATACAATTGCAACCACATCAAAAGACTTTAGTTTACTTGTAGATTTTATATAATTTCCCATCAAGGATGTCGAACACTGTTGTAGGTTGAGGATGCTTCTCTCTATGTCGAAGAGACACATTATTAAACATTTAAACTTTTACCTTCCTTCCGATATATATTTTTATGAATTCATTCGTTTATGTTACAAAATACCAAAATTTTGTCATAGCTAACATGCTTCTATTCAAACTCCAATATTGCTATTTTACAAAAATAATCATAATATTACCTATATATTTCTACATATTTTGTTTGTAGAAATAATTTTATTGAACTATTTATTTTATTTATTATGCATTGTTTTCTCTTTATTATTTTTTGTTCAACATACAAAAAATAAACTATATAAAATAAAGAAGATTTCATATTTTTATTGTAGAGATTACATAAATAAAAGGAAATAAAATCCATTATTTTTTCATATTACAGAGATTACATAAATAAAGGGTAATAAAACACCTATTTTTTTAATTTTCATTGGAAACATGAGTAGGGATAAGGGGGGATGGCGACCTACCATAAGGGAGTTGCCTCCCAATATGGTGGCGGTGACTCCCATAAGGGAGTCGCCTCCACATATTGGGTGATGTCTCCTCTAAGGGATTCACCTCCCTATATGGGGTAGCATCTCCTTTAAGGGATTCACCTCCCCTATTTTTATTTTTTAGTTTAAATATTTTAAAATCTTTCTTTAATTAATATAAATATAAATACTTTGTATTAGTTAAGATAAAATATATTTATTATATATATTTTATTGTAATATTATATATATATATAAATTTCAATATGTAGAATATGTGTATATTCAATGAAGCATATACATATCTAAATCTTTCTCTTTATATGTATATATACATTTAATATATGAAATTCATATATATACAATTTATATAGATATTATATGAACTTAGATTTGATAATAAGGTGGTTATTTTTCTCCTCAATCTCATGATGTGTATATATTTATTAACCATACAAAAATTATCACCCTACTTAATAATATTATATGAATCAACTAAATAAAATCTACGAAAGCTTAAGGGTATATTTCTCAAGGGCTAAACTACTTTTTATAATAGCCAACTTAACATCATTGCTAAAAATTAATGAATGCATTCCTTTCAACAATTACAAAAGTGAAACATAATCATTTGATTAACTTCCATAAACATTTCAACTTCAAAATTTATATTTACAATATACAAATAAATTTCTTAAATGGAACTCATATTGCCTCTTCTTTTTTATCACATTAAAGACATTTTATGATGATTTAAAATACAAAAGGATTATGATTTATCATAGAGCTAGCCATAGCATTGTAAGAGCTCTTTCTTTTAGGTTCATGTCATTTCCCACCATGAACATGTCACAAAATTTTCATTTAAAGTTAGGATATAAAAGTAATCATTTAAATATTATAAGTAAATATGAAATTTCTTTAATTTTATAAAAAAACCTCAAATATAATAAAAAATATCAACTTATCATTTTATTATATTTTATTCCAAAATTTATAGAGAATTCCAACAAAAGAATAAGGGCTTTCTCTCCACTATAATGGCATCATGAAGTCTTGTGGGCTCTAGCCATACCCCAAGCAAGAAAAAAAGGATTACCAGTGATTTGGTATAAAAAATATAATTTACTTATTCAAACATTTACAAAAAACCCCATTTTCAAAGAGCCATTCCCACTTAGAAGAATTCAGATCAATCATGATTTAAATTACAAGAAATTATAGGAAAGAGGACGTATATTTCTACATAATAGTAGAGATGTAGCTTCCTTCTCCAAGCTACTCTCTTTTGATCCCATTAATATTCCTCTCTTCCATAACTCTCAATCTTTCCTCTCCATCACAAGTATGAAAAAATCCAAAGGAAAATAAAAGTCAAAAAATGACTAAGTCCCCCCAAAAAGGAGAGAGATCCCCCCTTTAACCAAAAATCATTAAATTTTAAATAATTCAAGACTCCACACCCTTGTATGATATTATTACACTTGTAATAATCTCACCATACCCCAAGTTACCCACCAAATCCTCTCCTTTATTCAAGAGGCATAGTGCACATGCATGTCATTTTTCCCAAGTCCATTAAAATAAATGAGAGGGAAGACCAAAGGGGATGGTATGGGTTAAATCTATTGGTTCATCCCAAAAATTACTTACTTCCCTTCAAGTTCATTTAAGGGAGTTAATCAATAAGGTATGGGCCAAGGTATGATAAAAAACAACCCCCCAACCAATAGGTACTATTCTTAAGGCCTCTAAAATGTAATAAATGACTAAATTATGACCTTTTGACCCTCATAAAATCACCTCTAAATTAGCATCGAAAAGTTACCTTTTTTACTCACCACTTACAACTTAATTGATATGAGTCTACATCTAATTAAAGCATAAAACACATATCAAGCATAAAACTACATTAGACATTAATCATAGACCTTAGCTCTCAAAATATTTTCTAGATTCTAAGGTCATATTTAAAAACTCAAAATAACTAAACCACCACCACTATACTCAGTTGATATGTAATGCCAACTCCACATTGACTCAATTTTCATTATGTGTGATCATATTCAAGCATAAAACCACATTACAAGCATAAAAAACATCTCAATCATAAAAGACACATTACACATTAATCATATACCTTAGATCTAAAAATATTTTCTAGATTCTAAGGTCATATTTAAAAACTCAAAATAACTAAACCACCACCACTATACTCACTTGACATGCAATGTCAACTTCGCATTGAGTTACTTTTGATTATGTGTGATAACATTCAAACAATTGAACCAAGTTATGTATTGACAAGGTTTTGAATTGGTTGTCCCTTCTTCCTAATGACACTCATCTCTTAGGAATTTTCTTAACACATGTTCCAAAGTTCATGGGAGACACTTGCTCCGATTTTTAATGAGATTCAATTAAATAGACCGGTGCCTAAAAATATAGCCATTTGTATAATCTTTATCTCTTTCAATGTAGAATAAAAATGAAAATCTATCTATAAAAATAAAAAATCCAAATTTAACTTAATTATTCAACTGTATTATCTAATGGATTCTTGAACAATTATTTATTACTAGATATAACTATGCAATTAGAACAAAAATTTCATATAAATTACCTTGTTAGCTTACCTCAAGCATCCTCATTGTTAGTTAGAGTTGTTCCAATTCACCTTTGACGTTGTTAGGAATTTATTCCATTGAATTTATTCATGATCTAAAAGGACCTTGTTTCCTTCCCAAGAATTACCCTTTTCTATAGAACATAAAACACATTAGAAAATCACTTGTACTAAAATGAATTTCATCCTTTTTCTCATATCAGTTTAAATCTTCTTATCTCTTGATGCTTGTAAGAAAAATAAATTTCATATTATCATACCTTCCTAATAAGTTAGCAAAACACATTTAGTAAGATACATTTACTGTAATCATCGCTCAACTAAGTCATGGAAAAATTGAAATGTTAAGCATATAGTTGAGTGGAATCATTTATGTTCTCTTATACATTAAAAACTCAAATATATCTGATGTAGGAGCATCCAGTGGTGTAGGGAATTATTGGATCACCAAAAAAAATGTTTTTCCTTATTTTCTTCAGTTGTTTTAAGTCTCATGATGGCACTTAATGGTTCTAAGACAATCAGAAGTCATAAAATGTGAAAATTAGTCACTTTGTATTTTTAGTAAGTCAGCCTAAATGGGCTCATATATACTTGAAAATTTACCCCAAGGAGTAGAACTAGAAACATTTCTGATGGCAAAAGAATTGTCTCAATACCTTGTATGGTTTGGAAGATATTAAATTTTATGTCTTGAGAAATTTCTACAATACAACTTCAAATTCAAATATGAAAATATTAGAGGCCCTGAAATAGCTCAAAATGTGGATGAAATGATCTCTAATAGTTTTGGGAATTCTAGATCTCTTTGAAAGCTTTAAAATGATATATTATAATAGAAAATTTGATACCTGGATCAAAAGTTATGGCCCCACAAAGTTGCCCCACTAAAAAGTGTGTAAAAATATTGTTGAACATGAGGTAGTTTGCACCAAGACTTGTGGTTGTGGGTTTTTGAGGAAAGTGATCAAAATTCCTTCATGAAGAATTCATGGTGGTGGAAGAAATATTATTGTACCAGAAGATGGTTTTAGAGCCCTACAAAGACAAGTTCAAGAACTACAAGAGGAGTTGCATCAAGGGTTTGAGCCAAGAAGAGGAGATGAAAGTGAAGATGAAGCTAAAAATGAGGAACAATTCAAAGAAGAACAAGATGCAATAGATCTAGAGAAATTCGGATTATTTAAGGCCATCTCTAGGATTGGGAAAATGCCAACGATTATTGTTTCTATGTTTTCTAGAAATATTAACCCAGAAGAGTTGATTAATTGGATCAATGATATGGAGGAGTACTTTGAGTATGATGAGGTGAAATATCTTGAGAGGGTCAAATTTACAAAGACCAAGCTAAAGGGTCATGCAAATATTTTGTGCAAAGAGGTACAACTAGAATGAAATCAAAGAGGAAATGATAAAATCACAAGATGGGACTGGATGGTGGACCAGGGAAAACTTTAAGAAACCCCCCATTGGTGAAGGTGTAAAATCCTGGCAAATCTTGTATACTTCCAGATAAAAAGATTAATTTTAGTGGCAATTTTTTTCTTTTTTTTGTGAAAAAAAAAATCCATTAGCGAATCTTTTCTAATCACTAGAAGTCTGTGGAAAATCCTAGCGAAATGGAATTTTTTTAAAACCACTAAAATTTTTCCATTGGTGATTAAAATCTATTTTCAAAACAATAAAATATTTTGATTGGCGCCAACCTATTTTCAAACCAGAAAAATAATTTTTTGGTGATTAAAAACTTTTTCAAACAAAAAAATAAAATTCATTGGCGAATTAAACCTATTTTAAAATGATTAAGAAAAAAAATTCATGAATTAAACATAATATCAAACTAATAAAAAAGTTTTGTGGCAAAGTGTCATTGCAAATCAATCTAACCATGACCATTCGATGAATTGTCGATGGATGGTTGTAGTTGCATTCTGGAAGTAAATCTCTGAAGCAGTAGACTTGTGAATTTAAAAATTCAAAATAACACTAGAACCGTTAGATTTTTTTTTGTCAGTAATAGGATTTTATATTACATGAAAATAAAGATTATTTTCCTCATTTTTTTCATCAACCATACATAAAACACCTACAACTATAACCATTTTTTTTCAAAAAAGCATCTTAACATGCTTTATAATAGAAAAAGTAACCCTACCCAACTAAAACTAGTTCCAAAACTATCTGTATCTACCTTACATATTTCAACAAGATTATCAATAGTTCTTTTACCCTTTCTAGTACCTACTTTTCACACTATACAACTATAACAGGGTTTAACCCCCAACAAGCCAAAAATTTAGTACTAGTCTTACATTAATTCTATAAAAACCCTACAAAAACTACAAATTCAACTAGTGCTATCTATTTCATAACCCACTTTCTTTGTTGCTTTTCCTTTCATCTTCTGCTTCCTCGCATTCTTTCATTTTTCTTTCATACACTTTGCCTTTGCTTTCACTTGTGCTTCCATGTGCTCTACCTCTACTTTCGCCTATGCTATAATTGCTTGCACCTTCATCAGCTCTATAAAGAGCTTAAATTCTTGCCAACCTAACCTTGCTTCTTCCCTACATCTATTTTTAATCTCATCCTGATGGAGCTTATAAAATTCTAAGGAATTCCATCTTAATAACCATGAACTTGGTTTCCATTTTAAACCCTTATCCCCATAGTGAGTAGGCTTTTATTCAAAAGCATGCAAATGTTATAATTTTAGGTTGACCTACTCGGTCAGTCATCGACCCCTTAAGTCATCTCTTGATCCATCTGGAACGTCTCACCCACTTTAACTCAAATTGCCTTAGGTCAACACCAGTACGCCAGATTCTATACGTAACATGCCCACGGTTCATCGGGAGGGAACAATAGGGCTATACCTCCCACCCACCCAACTATCTCCTCCCAACTAGAATTCCCGTAACCCACCCTGCATAGCCCCTACTATTCTGACGAGAGCGGCTATCCAATATTAGTTGTCCTAACCTAAGGCGCCCTTAGAAAACTATAATGGGGGGTGGGCGGGGTCGGTGGGTGGGAATCTACCGTCAACATTTCTAGGGAACCCGGCTGATTCCCACCCACCCGGACATGCTGGGGTTGCCTCCCACCCGAGGCCCCTTAGAATAGTAGGGGGCCAGTGGGGTTGGTGGGTGGGAGGAGATATTGCGGTGGGCTTTCTCGCCGTTCCACCCCGGCACTAGTTCTAGTAGGGCCCCCCTTGCAGGAGCATGTTACGTATAGAATCGAGAAAGGGGTCACTGTTTCTCACACCATATCAATTATTTTCCTAAAGTCAGGTTTTCAATTTTAAGTCATTAACCCTAGTGGCCATGTCATCATCGGCTAGATTAAGCCCCTTCTATTAAATGCTAACATAACTTGATGTGCAATTTCAAGATTTGAAGATTGGGGAGAAGATATGGACTATACCCCACCAGCTCACGGGAGTTAAGCACTAGCAAGATAAGTGTAGCAAGGTTAGCGAGAAGTGGACACGTGTCCAGGTACAGTGTGGGACCCATTCCCCACTATTGCTCCTGTGGCCTGATATTTTCAACAAGTGGTTGAGATCAATCTAGTGGAACGATCTTCACCATTCCCTATTGGCTCGTTGGATTAAAATGAAAGGTGGTTATGACTAGTGAGATCAACATCTCGACACCTATCCTGACCTACTTGGAGCATGGAGCCAACACATTGTGAAGGCATCATCCAACATGGAAGAACTCCATTGGCTATGAATTTTTTTTGTGGAGCACCACTAGAAATCAAAGGTGGTCAAACAAAAGCTAGTTGTTAGATCAATCCACCAAGGAAAAATATTTATAAATAGCATTCAAAGTTGGTATATAACACATGATGGTCATTTTTTCTCTATGCAACCAGCTCGCCTTAATGGATAACATCCTGCAAAGCGATTGAGTTGATCTCAATTCATGTGCAGACACAAATGTTGGTAATCATGAAGAATAGTCTATGAATTTCCATGGAAATAGGGAGTTAAACAGTGATAGTACATCTTCCAATGAGCTACCTAGGTTACACATGCATGTTAGACATTGATTGTGATCAACATCATTCCATGTGATAAATATAGAAGGAATAGCTGCTATTCATGTCATCTACACTTAGCAGTTAGAAGTGTGATTGATTAAGGCAAGGTAGTGTGAGAAATTATTAGAGAATAAAATGAGAAAACTAGTAAGGAATTTTTCTCGCTTGAGTTCCCAGAGGTCTGGTTTTGATGCACTAGAAGATGTTCCAGCCATGGAGGCCAACATTTTCGCTAAAAAATCCCAGACTCGCACCTAGTAGGTGTAGTCGAAGGATACAAATCAAGGGTGATGTTGTAGGAAAAGTGGATGACAAAGGAAAGAAGTTTTAATATATTTTATTTTTAAAATAATGCAAGTAGGTTTTCAAAATGAAAAAAGAAGTTGATTACAAATTAAAAACAAGATAGTAAAACTTATTAAAAAAATTTAAATCTTATATGGGGCACAAGAGGAGAGAGTCTTCTTCAAAAGGGTATAATTTTTTTTTTTGAAAATGATTTAAAAATTTTGAAAATAGTTGACGGCCCGTGGAAAACTCACAAATTGGACATGTCGGATTCTTTAAACGCTATTTACAAGAAAATATACATCAAAATTTGATTTTTCTTTTCCATGCACAAGATATTGAAGTTACTCTTTGGAGAAAAAAAAAAATTAGGGAGTTTTTTTCAATTTGTTTCTTGACGCCCGTGAAGTCACTTTTTTTAAAAATTTTTAGCACAAAATTGTCCTTAAATTGATAAAAAATATGAAAATAATTTTGAAAACAAAAATTTACAACAATGTCCTTCTCTATACTTCATTAGTTTACACCATTTTGAAATTCAAAACATAAAGACCACTTTTATGTGGTCAAAGCTCAATTTTTTTGTTGTTGGCCGATTCTTTTATGTGACACAGTTTGTGCCTTACCCATCATTCATTTTCTATTACCATATTTCATAATTTCAAACAATATAACATGCAAAAGCAACTCAAAACCACATAGGGTCAATCAAGCAATCACTTGCACAATGAGGTAAAGCACAAGAAGACATGCAAGGGGTAGAAATAACAACAAAATTGGTTGTTGTCCACCACACACAACACACCAAATTCACACACTACACAATTGTCCATAATGCATTCTTCTAGGAGGAAGGATATCGGTACATTGTACACTACACCGAGGCTCCTATCCTTTCCACTAGTTTCCTGCACCATTGGACCTACACCACGTAACAACAACTTTTGGGTAGACAAGTGAGACCAACCCAAAAGGAAATCATAAACTAATGAACAAAGCACCTAGGTCAACACCATGGCTCATAGTGCCCAGAGTATAAACCTACTAAACTAACATCTTAATGGGTCCACATTATCCCAGAGCACCCAGTGTTTAAACGTAGGCTCTGATACCATGTGTAACACCCTGCCATGCAACCCTAGGGGAAGTTGCAATTTACTACACAAATGAACTAATTTTTTTTTTGATTAAATACAAAATAACATGCAAGTTAACTAACCATTGCCAACCAATCCCCCAAGGTTACGAGACAGAGTTACTTCAACCCAAACAAGAAACATGAATTGAAACCATAACATTTTATTACTTAAGGCATTAAGAATGCATACATTCCAAATAATATTAATTACATCAAGAATAAGAAGTACCACATGATTTCAATAACGATCACATAACAATAAGATTACAACACTCATTCCCTGAATGAGATAAATCTAATAAGTATAATTACAAATTACAACATCCTCCTCGATAACAAATGAGGGGTAATGAAATACAATATACAAATAAAAATAATAAAGCATGAAATGAAACTAGATCCTACGAGCTCTCCAACTAGAAATCTCATCCACACAAACAAGCAGAAAACCCAATGGATTAAGGTGCACGTTCCACCCAACCATGTGATACCCGAAGGCTCACCCCCCGTGCTAGGAGATAGTAACAAGGAATTCCTAAAAAAGACCATCTACCTCTAGACACAGGCTAATACATAACTGAACTGAAACAACGACAACCACAATATCACTTAACACAAAGGTTACAATGCTTCCAGAGAACAAAGATTATTTACACAGTACAACAAACTGACTTCAGTTTGACATAGAGAGAGTGTCACATGACATTTGCTATGAGTTACCTTGGCTCAATTATATTAGGCAACTGAATCCCCACCTTGGGTTATCCTAGCTCAACTCTACCAGTCGCTGGACCCTCATACAAATTGTGCTTCTTCTCTCATCTCAAACCTTAAAAGCGAATGAGTTATGTGAGAGGCATTAATTATCTTAATTAGTCTGAGAGTTTTTTATTAATTCTTTTTATGTTATCACTTACTTAAAACCCTAAGTGAGTTACCCTGGCATCCGTTTGTGTGCTAGACCCCCACAAAGAGCCACTCTCCTATCGACAACATACATGGTACCAAACCACAATCCAATGGGTAACCTAGATAAGACGACCTCTCCAATCCAAGGAGGCAATGTGTAAGGCCCCACTATTAGTGCGATAATTACATCTCACATCTCTTTTAGTCGGTACTATTATTGTCGATTAATCATGTTGGATTGATATATTATGCAAACTTGATCTAATACTTATAATTGATGATTTAAGTTGGACAAATGACACTCATAATATTAATCATAGTATGATTATCTTTATTGATATTAATTTTATCATTAATATTGTTATTCATTTTAATACCATTAATATGTAAATTAATACCATTATTAATTTTATTATTAGTAGTACTAAGATTTAATCTAATATTGTTACTCACATCGTGTTACATTTATTATGGATTTTATCATGTATAATACTAATTCAAACTCATATATTAGTATTATTATTATTAGAAAAAAATGGTATTAACACAAATGAGAATTAATATTAATGTGGTTATTGTTAGAGATGAAGAAAATACTAACATCAGCTACAAGGTTCGAGATTTAATGTTATGCTTATAATATTTACTACTATTGCAATTGCAGCAATGCATAATATGCATAATAAGGTGAATTTATGAACCTAGTATAGTGTGTCTGCACAAACATAATTGCAACGTACCTAAGGAAGCATGGTGATGGAGAGGGGAGATGGATGTATTGATGAAAGTTATCATACTTCTTGATAGTTTAATTATATTCCTTCCAAACTCGTAACAACCTATTGATGATGGTGTTGAAGGGATCATTTAAGGCAAGAATCGCCAATAGGGTAAAGCTGGATTTTCCTTGAATACAGTGCTGCATAAACTCAACAACCATACCAACTTCATAATAGTTTCTGTCATAGAAATATTATGTATTTATTATGTATCAATTAATTTAATGTGGTAGTGGCATGTTTTGTTTATGCAACATTTAAATATGAAACAAAGGTAATCATGTGTTTCACACATAATAAGTTTAGCCATGGTTTTTTTGAGGGAAGAGTGCACCTAACAATAAACCTAAACTACTTATCTAGGAAGATTTTTCATAAATGGTAATTAGTGCTGTCAGAGGAGGTTTCCTGCCATGCCACAAGAGGAGTATGGCACCCCTCTACAATTTACTGTGGAGCATAGTTAAGAGATGGCGCTCCTGGAAAAAGTAGGGGATCCATCAAAGCATTTAAAACACATTTGAGTAGCTAATTTGGATACTGTCAATCTGGTGTTAAAGATTTTATTTTTGTGGTTATTGAAAGGAGCGAGTTTGTTGTTTTCAAGGGGAGGATGCTATTTCATGTGAGAGACATTTTTTTTTACAAGGGCCTCTCAGAGAAATACAGATTTTTCTTTATAATGTTTTAGTATTCTTTGGGGGGAAGAGTGACGGAGAGGAATGGAATGAAAATATGGAAAAAGAAGACATAAAGTTGGAAGCTATAATGCTTGATCTAGGAAAAGCTACAACCGAATGTTTCGTGGAACAAGTTGTTGAGGGTTGTCTTCTGCATAAAGAAGTGGGAGGAAATCCTTACGTAATTAGTGTGGAAAGGGATGGGAAGAATCCTTTTCGGTCTGGATCATCAAGTTTGTGAGGAATTAAGCGAGGAAATAAGGTCAGTTAGCATTACAATTTCACACATTTTAATACCTCCTTGATCAGTCTAGTTACAAGATAATTGTTTTGGCTATACACCTGTCGATTGCATTTGCTGAAAGTTTCTTAAGCCCTTGCAATAAATCCATTTCTTGTGCATAATCTACAACCATAGCAGTGCTAAGGTCGAATTTATTGGAGGCATTCTGTCAATAGTCAATGTTCCTTCAGACGTGCATTGAAATGTTTCAGTTAAAGATGTTTGAAAAAAAAAGGGAAGGGTTAGTATCATGAAATTTTTTTCCTATGCTCTTGCATTTTGCATGCATGTCTAGCAAGGCACTTATAGCTACAACATCTGATAAATTTCCTCTATCCTTTATTTTTCGATGGATGTCTGTGCCTTATCCCAAAGCGCCTATTTTAGCATAGGCGAGGATGCTGCCAAAGGTTATGGAATTTGGCTTTACACTTGCCAACATATTGCCAATGTTTTTCAACGGTTGGGACCATGTTGTCTAATTACAGAATCAGTATAATCCAAAATATATTAACTTCTAAGAGGACAGTATATCTTGCTATGAAATTCTAAGAATAAATATCAAAGTAGAGAATAAATATCAGAATAGAGAAGTATACCAAAAAGTAATCTGCATAGTTTATAACAGATTAAGGTAAATCTTTGCAGTCAGGTATCTTTAATATTATAATTAAGATAAAAGAAAATTTTATAGCTTGGAACAAAATATTGTACCAGTAAAGACACCTTAGTACTATCTGAATTCAAGAGAGCTAGGTCCACTGTCCACTGGCTGGTAAATTAAACAAAATTAATAAACAACTTTATTTTTCCACTTGTAAGGAATTCTCTTAAGGTCAATTTTAATAAAATAAATAAATTTGTAAGTAGTTTCTACAGTCTCCCATGTATCTCATTTTGACTGCTGGAAACATGCTGTACTCCACATTAGATAATCATGAAAAGCGGAAAGGTTTAAGAAGCCAGACACGTGAAATGGTACTTTCATCATGACTGGCATAATTTTAATTATGATGAGAAATTTCTTTTTGGAATTTCTAGTTCATGTTACTCTACAGGGAAAAAAAAAGAGAAGAAAAAAATAAAAAAATAAATTATATGCCACGATTCATTTTGAAATAATTAGAGTAGGGAAATCTCTTTGTTCAAACGATTTCTATTTCCAAAAACTTTATTTATTCTCAATAAAAAAAAATTACCACATGCTTTTTGGATTGGTCGTCACTCAATTTTTTCATCCCAGGATAGTTGAGCATTAAGAAAATTGCCTTCAACTTTTGGCTGGTGTGCAAAAAGTTGTCAGCTTTAATTTTTTTTAGCATTGTATTACATTTAGAATATACTAGATCTCCTCTATTTCTAAAATTAATTATGATCTAGTTAATTTTTAAGCATTCTGGGCATTTTTAGTTTTTGACTTAAAATTCTAATGGAGAGGGATGGGCCAAATGAGGGTATAAATAAATTATGATTGGATTTTATCTTTAGCTATCCTATTTTAGCTTTCATTTTGTTGTATTGGATTAGCTTGGAAAGTTTATGGATTGTTCTGTTGATTGAAATCTGTGAGTCTTGAGAGTTTCCATTTTATGAGTCATATATATTATATTATAAACTTGAGTATTTTCACAAATTTTCTATGAATTGTAATTTTGTGGTTGATAATAGATATAAGACTGTTTCACCAAGATTTTTTGCATTATTATCTTCATATTATTATAAGAGTGGAGACCATGTTTCCTTGAGGCAACTTATTACACGCCTAAGTTCTGCATATTAATTTTCTTTTTCTACTCTCCTATTCATTGCATTTTATTTAACTGTTTATATGTCTCTCAATGCTTATGTTTTTTCTTTATGTACATATATTTCTTTATTTGAAAAGCTCCGTTGGTGCAACCTTGAAAATTGCAAAAAGGTTGTGGGATTTAAATTTTACCCTGCTATTGATTCCTGCTTGAAAGTTCCTAAAAGCCACATCAAATAATCTAATTTGTGCAGCCTATAATGTCAATGGAATTCTTATATGACTTGTATCTAAGACATTCCACCAAATAGATGCATGCCTACGTATACTCTAGACATTCCCATCTCTCTATACTTGAACTTTTTCAAGTATGATATTCATCTCCTAGTTGCTAATACTGTATTCTTATAATTTAAAATACTTTTGGCTTAGACATATAAATATGCTAGGAAAGTATATTCCTGTTTTTGTTTAATTGATTGCTGATCTATGTTTGAGTGGTGACAAATTTCATTATGATTTTTCTTTAGAAATTTCAGCTTGGAAAATAAACAGAATATAAATTGAGGATATGTCAATTTTATTTTATTTACTGTGACCATTGTCTAATGAATTTTGTAATTTTGTATGACTGCATATTTTGTTTTCTTTATTGTGGCGATTGAAAGAAAGTAAAGGTTGTGGATCTAAGGATCCAACTTTTTTTGGTTTGCAAAATTATTTCATTACTTACACAAGTATGTGTGTATATACTAATTTGAGTACTTTATGGTAGCCTATAGTCTTTTTATGAGAATAGGAAGAATGAGATATCATGCTTTTATTTGGTGCACTGTTGAATTCAATTTGCTGCTATCATAGATTTATAAATCTGGTAATTTTTAAATTGTTAGTGATAAATGCATTTAATTACTCAATAGTTTGGTGGATAAATTGCATGTTCAAGATATATATTATCTTTCTTTCCTCATAGTTATTATTTTATTATCATTATATAATGACATATTATATTTACTTAGTTCCCAATCTATAGGGTATGATTTTTTGTTGTTATCTTGTTAATTGTTGCTCTAGGTGGAAAAAGATAATGACCTAAATTGCAGAAAAAACTGCTCATACATGTTTGAGATTCATGCTAAACAATTTCTGGGTTTTATTCCTTGTTATTTCCCCTTTCCAGAACATATTAAACTTTTAAATTTGGTCAAACAGAGTGAAAATTATGTGTATTTTATTATCACCTATTTTGGTGTGATCAACAAGCTAAAAGTTGTAGAGTGAATATATGTTTCAATTATTGTCAAATTGTTTGTGAGAGTGTTGAATCAGATTGAGTTACATTATTATGGTCAATTCAAATGTAAATTAAACCTTGAGGTCTTACCTTACTGTCTTTAAAGCTTGTAATGGTTCAAGCGCCTTTTTGTTGAACTACGATTCCTCTGTGCATTATGTACGTAGGCAAGGCCGTCAGAGACGAGGCCCCGAGGAATTAGGTCTAACCCCTAGGCTTATTCTCTTATTGTTACTTAAAGATACTATTGAAACATATTTTCTATTTGCATAACTTGTGACTTGAACTAAGTTTGTGATTATTGATTAGTTCATGGAACTAATCAAGCCTACCTTAGTGATGTAGATTCCATATCTCCATTTGAAACCCAACCTTGAATGCCAAAATAAATGTGTAGATGGTTGAGTCCTTATAATTTTTTGGCCAGATGTTGTTATGCTTTCATAAAGGGTAGGTGTAGGGAGCAGTCTTTGGGTTTTACGTCAGTGGTTGTGGTCAAAATTTGAAATTTGTGTTTTTCCCTTAACTGTATTTTAGTTGAAATTTTTGGGCATTACACAACGAAAAAAAGAAACTCACTCCAAAAATTGGAGGAAAAAAAGTACATAATCCACTCCTTCCAAAGGAGGCACAAACCATCCCCATTCGTGAAAACCGGGTGAAACAACAGAATACCTCTATACACATTTCTCAAGGAAATTCACAAATTGAACCACCACATAAAACATCCCAACCTAGAATAACTCCTCTAGAAGACTTACTAGACAAATAACCCCATTTGCCCAACATCGAGAAAGACCGAAAACATCATTTAGAAAGCAATTCAGGCAACTCAATAAACTAATGTTAGGATTTCCTAAATCCAAGCCAAGCAATGACATAGTGCATGTAATCAATTAAATAATTAACATTATTTGCACACTCAAAAGTAAATCAAATCACTTGGGCAACATTAAGGAATTTAAAATTAATAATTTAATTCTATTTGTTCAATCATAGATAAGGATTAAAATAATCTTTATAACTAAAATTATTTGATTATAACATCCACTTTTTAAATAAATCAATTGCTTATAAAATCAACTTTTTAAATAAAATATTTGTTATAAAGCCAATTTCTTTCCAATCAATCATAATAAACATAATCATCACAAAATCAATATATTTAAATATTAATATATGTTAAACATGCATATATACAAATATATACCCACTATATATATACCATTATATACATATATTTTTAATCATATAAATATTATTTAAATAATTATTTATTTTAAACAATTTTAATTCCCAACCAATTAAAATATAAATTATATATATATATATATATTAAAACAATAATAATAATAAAAAATTATTTAAATAATAATATAATATATATATATATATTATATTATATATCTAATATCAAATAATAAATAAATAAATAAGTAATAATAATAATAAAAAAAACTAAAAACTTTAATTGGGCCGAGCCCCCCCAAAGGGAGGAGGATGCAGCCCATGGCTGCACCCAACCTCCCCCTATGGAAGCGGCGCTGCACACAGCAGCACCCTCCATAGGGGTGCGGCTATGTGCAGCCACACCTGCGCCCCCCCAAAATCAATAAACAAGAAAAAATTTAATAATAAATTTTCAATATTAAATGAAAACCCCATACTCCCCTGTTCACCCAAAATGAAAATGACAGGGAAAATTTATTTTGATAAAAAGAACTCCCAGCCAATAGCATAAAGATTGTATGCCAAAATAAAATATGTATATATATATATATATAAACTAACTTCCATTTCCCAGCCCAAATTGGGAAAATTATCCACAGAAAACTACACAGCAAGATTTAAATTTCAAAAACATAATAAAAATTACCAATTCCAAGCACAAAGTTTCCAAATTTCATTTGTTTCTTTCAAATTTCTATTGTTAAAATAAAAGATTTCTTGTTACAAGTTTGATTTTCAACAAACAGTCTAATTTTCTCCAAGATTTAAATAGTATTTCAAACAAAGATTTGCAAACAAGTTTGAAACTGAAAATGCAAATTTCTTACACAAATATAAAAGGAGAACTTGTGATCTGAAGCTTGAATGGAGAGTTTGAGAAGAGAGATGAGCTGGAAGTTCCAAATCCTCCAAAGCTTTCCCAAAATCTTTTTCCAAAATCTAAAATGCATCCACAACACATGAACTCTCCTTTCAATTTTCTCACAGCCAAAATTCAAGAATGCAAAACCTCCCTATTTTCTTCCCCAAATTTGGTCAATATCCCCAAAAATATCTCAACCACCAAAGTTGTTGCAAAAATTGGAGATATTTTGGATTTTTTAAAATTTAAAACAATTTTTTTTCAACAAGACTTTAATATCTATTTTGAAATTTCTATTTTATATGCATTTAAATTCTTTCAAATATTTCCAAAGACTTCAGCTTTATAATTTCCAAAATAATTTAACTTTATTTATTTCAACATGATTAATTTAATTAATCAATAAAATAAAAATAATCCAACATTAGATCATTTTATTAATTAAATTAAATTAATGAATAAATTTAAATAACATTTATAAAATTGTAGCCAATTAAATTTAATAAACAACTTACATACATAAAGCCATTTATCTACCTTTTTCACTTGCAATTTAAATGAAAACAAGAAGAGATACCCAACAAGAAGCCACTTAACCCGACGACACACTATGACTAGGGTGATGACTTGGCACAGAAAACCTAGCTACTATCTCTCAATTGAATATTGTTTGCCAATAGACATGCTCAAACCTGTGAACCAGGTGGAGTCAATGTCATGTACCTATCAACCTGCGAACAAAGAGTATATTGAACATGCATATATATATGATATGATCAAACACATCGTGACGAGGAAATCTCAGAATCGTAGGGCGCTTGCAAGCGAGTGGTACAATTTTGTCCCCTTCACCAATACAATATCACTAACTGATGCATCTAAAATCATTAAATCAAATATCTGCTAAATTAATCCAAAACATGCCATAAAGATAATATAAGAGTAAAATACCATCACATTAAAATATTACATACGCATCGCTTAACAGTTCGTGATCAAATAGTAACCGAGTTCCAAAGTCACAGCAAAAACAAAAACAACATGACAAAGAAGAACACTTCCAATCCAAAGATAAAAAATGGAGGGGTGTTACAGGTGTTTCCATTCCAGGCCTTCTCATCACATCCCAAGTCTATAAAAGCCCTTGCATCCATGAGCAAGGAAAAATTAATCTTATTCAGTGTTTGATACTACCTATTCTTCTAATCAATTTATTTACGCTATCATTAGATTAACTAACTTACAATGAGTTACCTTTGGCACCACTTTGTGTGCTGGCCCTTATTGCAAGCCACTCCTCTAAGACAACACATGGAATAACTCCACAACCCAAGGGTACATAAGTGCGTCCTAAGGATATTAAATCCCTATCCACGACATAAAGTCAACACATACCGTTCATGATAACCGAGTATCTAACTAGATGCATTAAGATACACTACCCAAGACAATCTAAAGGTTGACTAACATATTACAACAACCCACAAAATTAAATGAAAA
>VDFB02170346.1:0-13064 GCA_007258455.2 Sequoia sempervirens | reverse complement strand
GCTGTTGTGGTCTATTTTTATGCTAAATTTTCTTCCCACTAAGTACTACCTGAATTTGGCCAAAGCATGCATTATGGCCAACATTTCCTTATCGTAAATGCTGAAGCTCCTCTCAGGTCCCTTGAGCTTCCTACTCTCATATACAATTGGGTGCTTGTCCTGCATAAGCACAGCTCCAACGCTCTCACCAAATGCATCACAATGTAGCTCAAATGGTTTGGTAAAATCTAGTAATGCTAGCACTGGACAAGAAGTCATCAACTCCTTGAATTTGTCAAAACACTCTTGTGCCTCAGGAGTCCATAAGAAAGCCCCTTTCCTCATCAAATCTGTCAAGGGTGTTGCATGCCTAGAATAACCACTAACAAACCTCTTGTAGAACCCACACAAGCCCAAAAATCACCTCAACTATGTAAGGTTCACTGGAGTAGGCTACTCAACAATAGCATGAATATTTTCAGGATCCATGCGTACCCCCTGTGCACTGATAATGTGACCCAGATATAATAATTCAGATAATCCCAAATCACATTTGGACTCCTTTGCATACAAGGACTCCCTGCTCATAATGCTCAACACTGTATCCAAGTGTTGCAAGTGCCAATCCCATGTTCTATTATACACAAGAATGCCATCAAAGAAGACCAATACAAATTTCTTCAACTGAGGCTAAAAAACCCTGTTCATCGTGGACTGAAAGGTAGTTGGAGCATTAGTTAGCCCAAATGGCATAACTACAAACTTGAAATGGCCACAATGACACCTGAATGTTCTCTTCTCTATATCCTACTCTCTAACTCTGATCTGATGATAGCCTAATCTCAAATCAATTTTGGAGAAGTAACATGCTCCATGTAGTTCATCTAACAACTCATCAATTTGTGGGATTGGGTACCTCTTTTTAATTGTCTTTCTATTCAGGACCTTGTGGTCAATGCACATCCTAAGAGTACCATCCTTCTTCTTCACTAAAACCATAGAAGAAGCAAAAGGAGATTTACTCGGTCTAATATGCCCCATAGCAAGTAGCTCCTTGATGGTTTTCTCAATCTCATCCTTCAATCTCTTCGGATGCCTGTAGGGTGTAATCATGATGGGTCTAGCACCCTCCTCTAACTCAATGATGTGCTCAATACCTCTATCTGGAGGTCTACCTAGTGGAATATCATTGAAAACATTGTAATGCTTAATTCTCATCTCTTGTATGCCTGGATGGTATTTTGATTCTTGCTGCCCCTGTGATGGAATCAACGTGCAATGGGCTGCCCACTCAACCTGGTCATGACGCAACAAACTCTCCATGCGCCTGCAAGACATCATCCTGAACTCACTGTCTCGAATGGCCTTAAGTATGTGAGTTTTACCATCAATCTGAAATTTCATCACCATTTCTCTCAAATTGAGAGTGAACCCTCCAATATCATGCAACCAAGTCATGCCTAGTACTAAATCTATGTCACCCATGTTAACCACATAAAATTCAACCTTGAATTCAAAGTTATTTATTTTCAATGGTAAACCTGTGATCTTTCTATCACATTTGAAGACGTAGCCATCAAATAGCCTCACTCTCAAGCCCTTAAAATGCTCAGTCTGGATCCCACATCTCTTAACCAACCTGGAATCAATGAAATTATGTGTGGCCCCTGTATCTAGCAATGTAATAACTCGTTGTCCAACCAACACTTCTCTCATTCTAAATGATCCCTCCTACTGCACACTAGTGAGACGGGCCTCCTTAAGCCTACCTTCAACCTTCTCTTCATCGGTAGACATTTGCTTGAGCTTTTCATCATCTAAACTTTCCTTTTCTTCACTGGATTCTTCATTTTCAGAATCAGAATCCTCATAGTAAGCCCACATAACCCTATTTGCTTTCCCCTTTGGTCTCAAAGGACAGTCATGGTTCATGTCATAGGGTCCTTTGCAATAAAAATAGAGTTTTTTCTTCCTTAAATCATTCAATGTCTCTCTATCCAAGGGAGCAAATGATTTATCTTTATTTTTAGCCTTTGTTTCATTCCTCTCAGGTTTCTTGAAGAATGGTTTGTTATCTTTGCTAGATGATGCACCCTTTGACTGGAATTTATTTATTGGGGGTGCTTGTTCCATAATTCTAGCCTTCTTAATTGCTTCTTGCAAATTGAATGGATCAAAATATTTTACCCAACCCTTAAGTGGTTCGGATAATCCCTAAGCGAACAAAACAACCAATCTCCTATTTGAGATTTCTAGCACCATAACGGATAGCCTTTGAAAGTCACTAATGAAATACTCCAATCCACCTAACTGTCTCAACTGTGCCAACTCCTTGAAGTAGACTTTTGGATCCTTCTTATCAAACCTCTCTACCAACCTGTCCACGAAGTCCTGATATGAAGTCACCTGGTTATGCTGAAGGGTAACCATCCCATGGTACCACCAATCATGTGCAGCTCCCTCTAAATGTAGCATGGAATATTTTATTTCCTCCACTTATGTCATAGGTCTCAGTGCTAAGAAGTTATCAAGCTTGTGAATCCAAGCTTGCCCTGTCATTCTGCCACTACCATCAAATGTAGTCAAGGAAAGCTTCCCTGTAGCATGCTTTAATTCATTATTTTGGCCATGAGGTCTCCTATCATGTCTCGCTTCCCTGTAATGCTCTCTCCTCTAATTAACAAACCTCTCAAAATGCATCCTCTCATGCACCTGTGGAGCTAATAATTCCCATTCATCATTCGCAACCATGAGAATATCTGCGAACATCTCCTCTCATGTTTCTTCTGTAGATGCTACCTTAGGCTCATCTCTAATGAAGGTAGGACGAGTAGGCATGTCTGTTGTCCTGGAATGAGTTCTATGAGCTCTAGTTGATCCCACTACACTCTTGTTATCTCCTTGCTCATGATTCTGTCTATCCTGTGGGTTCATGCACTCAACCATGGTGGTGAGTGCCTGCAAGGCCCGAGCCATCTACTACTATCCTGTAACCATTGCTCTAAAAAATTCACTTGTTTCCTGATCCTCATTCTTGTTGCCTCTGGGTGGGCTACGTTCTTGCATGTCACCCATGATGTCCGGTTGCCTGTCTACAACCAGTTCCCTGTCAAATAATGCTCGCTTGCGAGTGTAATATCTGTGAGAGCCAGCCTCAGGTGGCTGCATGTGATTGCTAAACCCTCAGGATGGTAGGATTTAGCTCTGATACCAATGTAAGAACCCAACTAGTTCTCTGCTTCTATACTATTCTGCTACTGAATGCATTGTCTGAATTTGTTTTGATGTTTTGAATAGATATATTTTTTTTGTGTTTTGAGAGTTTATTGACATAAAAAACAAATAACATAAAACTAAAACTAATTACAATAATCTAAAAATTCTGAAACAACTGAACTACTATTGCAATGAATCTTTATTTCTCAAGAGGATGGGAAATTACGTTATTTTCATAATAATAAAAACAATGGCGACAACAACATGGAACCTGATTTTTATTTGATTTTTTCCTTGCCTTCAACTAGAACTAAAGCATTTCACTATTCATGATAGCACTGTCTAACATTTTACTGTTCACGATGGTATTGTTCACGGGTTACTGTTCACACGTCACTATTCACGCGTGACTATTCACGTGTCACTATTCACGCGTCACTATTCACACGTTACTATTCACGATCGTACTGTAGCAGCAGGTACAAACTTTAATAAGCAAATGATAAATCTTTAAATATTTTGATCTGTAATGAAACCCCTATAAATTTATGAATCTTCCTCACAACTGCTGAAGCACAAATCAAAGTCTCTATATGAAACTCTCTAGATACCAAATTCACTAGATATTTCACCAATTCAAATGGAGACTCACAGAAGAAACTACATTCTTCAATGGAAATGGCTGAAACCCTTCTCAGAGCACAAAAACCTGTTTTCAAAATGATAGCAATAACAATGGATACATCATTCTTCATTTCTCAAGCAAATATATGCCTCCAAAACCCTAATCAAAATTCCTCTTCAAGGCTGCGATTTTTTTAATAAAATAACATTAAATAAAATCATTAACATTTAATTGAATTAAACTTAGGGAAAGATTTTAATAATTCTCCTCCAAAATAAAATACTCAATTGGCCCCATTCGATGTGTTATAAACCCATCACTTAAGTGATTTAAATATAAAGTCAATTTAACTTTATATTTAATCATTAATCATTAAACATGCCGGAATTCACTGAAATAATCATAACTCTCTCAATAATGAGAATCTGGCCAAACCGTCTGAAACTAGAGTCCAAGAAATTATTTCCCAAGTGCCTGAAAAGACATGCTAAAAATAGCAAGAATCACTCAAATGAAGCCTAAATCAAACTCTCTAAGCTCAAACCAACCACTGAACTCTGAGAAAGCCAAAAACACTGAACAACCCAAACCTCCTGTGTCCAATCTAACCCCCTATCCATCTATAATAGCCTACGAGGGTCCAATAATAGGCTAAACCACAACTAGACTAAAGTATCTAGCTAGAAGGGGACATCACATAAACAAAGACGTCGTGTTATGGCTTGTCAACTTGTTGAAGAGCATAAAGCATGACCTAATGATAGTCCATCCATTCAACTAAATCTCAATGAAAGACCTCCCACCCATCCATTCTCATCATCACTTGACTCCACTCCACCTCCCTTGCCAAGGCATGAAGCCAAACCTTATTTATCCCAACCAAAGTGTAGAATGAAAAAAGCCAATGATAGTGCTCGCAATCATACTGATAGTACTAATATGCAGCCTATTATGATACATTTGGATAGTGTAGTCAAAGATAAGATGGAAGAACAAGAGCATAATGAACTATCCCTTATGTTTGAAAAATCAATAAATCTAGATGAAGACAACCATGATGGTCCTAATGAGAGTGACCCGCCATGTGTTGAACCTAGCACCTCTCCTTGTATTGCAATTGTTGTAGTTCCTTTAGCTTCTTGTCCGCCTTCCATTTATGATGAGCAATATTAGGACGCGAACGATTTGTTATAGATCGGCTCGCATGTGTAGTACCCTCTTGTGTTTTTGTGTGTTGGCTTGTATGTAATGTGACCTCCCCATGATGTGTTGCTTGGTGTGTATTGGTGTTAGTTTTCTTTGGATGACCCTTGTTGTTCCTGTTGGCAAAAGGATACAACGGAAACGAATCTGTCATGACATTCTTCTATTTGTGTCTTCATTCTTCTTTATATCACAAATGATTAATTTTTCTCTTGTGGTTTCCTTATGAGAATGATGCAAAGTGTTGACATTTAGGTCTCTTCCATGTCGATCCAAAAGCCTTTTATGTTGTTTTAATGTGTCATTCCTCCATTATGTTTGTAGTTCCACAAGTATTTGGGGAATGCTGTCAGTTTTGAGCATTATCATATTATTTATTATCTCTCATCTATATTGACCCCGGACCTGTGGATCCCTCATGTGCTATCTTTGTTTTGTTAATTGTGTGGCTTTGTTTTGGGGGCGACCCATTGTCACGAGTCAGCTTCATTGGGAACATATCATTTGGCATAGGGTTTTCCACCAAGCTCTCATGGCCTCTTATGTTGCGAATATCATTTTATTCTACCTTAAAGGCAATTGCTCCCAATTGACATTAGCAATTACTTTAAGGTGGAGGCATGCATTCCATTATGTGCTTGACTTTCTTCACACATGTTGAAATTTGTAATGCGTTTTTAGCATATTGATCATTTTGTAGTCCCTTATCAGAATCAGAATTATTGGGACTATAATTCTTGGTATGGGTGACATGGAAACTCATGTAGTGAATATCGAACTTCAGTAGCCCTTGAGTGTTTTCATTTGCTACCATTGCAGAAACTCACCTAGTGAATATCGAACTTCACTAGCTTGTGTTGTTTATTGTCAAGCTCATCTAGTGAATATTGAACTTCACAAGCATGTGATGCTTTCATTCATGGGTCACCTAGAAAATATCGGGCTTCACTAGCCTTGTGATTCTTGAATGCCATTGAGTATGGATCCTGGTAAGAATTTTGCGGAGCTTGCTAGTCCGCAATTTCCATACTCTCCTTTTGCATGCTTTCATTGTGACTGCATTGTATTTGCATCGTATAGTGTTTGCATCATGTTTGTTCTTTTTGCATTATGTTAGTTTTGTGTCTTCATTGTGTATGATTTGTGTTTATCATGTTGCATTGCACCTCATGTGTGTATGTTTCTTTGTCTTTACATTGTCGTGCCATAGGATCTTGAACCTGGAAGCTAGTATATCCCCTAAATTCGATGACATCCTATTTCTTCGATGTTCAAAAAGATAAACCCTTATTGGCATATCCTTACTTTAGTGTGAACATGAGTGTAAGTTCATACTCTAACTAAAGAGGGGCTAAATGTAGTGTCATAAATTGTCACCCATGATAATTTCACACTAGGTTTAGCTCCCTCTATGTGCTTGGACCCAATTGTGCTCTTCATTTGCCCGTTTTATGATAATATTCTGAAAATCAAGATTAAATTGGGAATTATGAATTAACATTTATTTCACGACACTTAAAGCCCCAAAACAGATTTGGACTAGGGCGCTAGTGTCCTGTCCAACCTATTTTAACCCAATTTAAAATATATATTGCATTTTAACGTTTAAAAATTTAAATTCATTTGTCGATCATCTGTAATTAATTTGCGAGAAGTTAAAGAAATGCATATAAATACAAGTTTTTTCTCACCATTTGAAATCCTAAGTGATCCTAAGGAAATACTAATGCAATCCTAGAGAATTAATTGAGCAATTGAGCATCCTAAAAAGCAGTCAAACGCAAAATTATTGCAATATTATTTCAGTCAAGTATCGTTTTTGCAATGGATCAAGTTTTTATGTAAGTTTGTTCATGTTTTATGATCATTTGTTTTGTGAGCATTAACACTTGCAAGACTTAAATCAAGCAACCAATTTTCCTTGAAAGTGATGAGTACAATGACTTCAATCCATCAAGCAATGCAAATCTAAGTGATAAGTTGCAGCACTTGTCATTATCATTCTTTTCTCCATTAGCCTCTACCGAACCAAGGGTAAGCTCTCTTTTATCATCATCATAGCCATTGTGGAGGTAGAAATACCAAAACGAGGTTTGACTTAAGCAAGCCCCTATATGGCACAACCCTTTCCCCTCTTCTTTGTGTGTAGGTTACAGATCTTAAGCGAATTTGGGAAGGGATTGAAGACCCAATTGTTCAATCAAGCATTCAAGCCTCACATGTTGACAAATTAGGGAAAGTGGAATTTATCAACAACAGACGAAGTTCTAACACTGGGTGCAAACAGGAAGAACCTACAAATAGTGGCCAACTAAGATCTGAATTTTGATTTTGGAGGTTTGTTTTTCCAGGTTTAAGGCGCCAGTGCCCTTGTCTAGCCATTTCAAGCTCAAATTTAAATGCCAGGTTCCTCTGTCTCTGCACTTTGCCACTCTGCACTGTGTTTCTAGTTTTTTGTTCTGTGTTTTCCTAAAATCATAACAGTTTGTTGCCTTTTCATAGTTGACCTAGGAGTATATTCACATTATCAAATTAAGTTAATCAACAGTCAACTAATCAATATCAAATCATCCTCCAAGAAAAAACTAAAACCTTGATCCACCATTCTGGCTATCCCATTCAAGTTGGTAGCCAAGTGGGTGTTTGTGATCATTTTTTGTTCCTTCCACATCTGATGTAGGAGAGAGTGTGATTTAAACCCTAGATCCCTTTTCCCACATCAAAAAGACTCCTGTAGATGTGCTAAAACTACAAGATCTTGCTACATACCTTCAAAAGGAAGTGCAATATCTTACTTACTAGCAAGGTTTTACCCTATGGAAGCCAGCTGGAACCAATGCATATTAATCAATTCATGCTAAATTTTTCACTACATGATTGTTTTTATTCACCTAAACCTTGGCTCTTTGTGAAAATTTTGTAGGGGTTTGAAGTCTATGCACTATCACAACTACATTCTTAGTTCACAAGGTGAAGTTACTTTTCTCAACCTGTAAATAGTTTCATGTATCCCATTAGGCTTTACTCATAAAAGAGCATTTTTGTCTTTGATATTATCATATTTTGTTTCCCATTTTGTGATATGTTTGTCATATACTATCATATTTCCCATTTTTGCATTTACTATTGTATTTTGTTGCGGATTAGGTGATTTAGGAATAGTATGACTCAATCACAAAGCTAATAAGCACAAGTCCATTTAAAAACTAAAGATTCTATAGTTTTCTTATGTTACAAGTATACACCATGGTTCCCAGACAAAGCCAATTATTGTACTGATCTGAAACTTGATGTTTTACTATTTGATGTTCATTTTTGTCATCAATTTGTCATTGTTTAGTAGTTGAGTCATGGTCAGTAATAATGATTTCCAGTCAAGTGGCAAGGTTGTCATGTCATGATTCAATATTTCAAATTTCAACTAAAAATTCTTCCAGATTGCTCCAAATTGCATTTTAATTTTAGGCACTATCTTTCCTAAATTTTCCCTTCTGATTTCAATCAGCCAGGCTATTTTCTAAACACCTATGCTTTGTTTTAAAGAGATAAAAAAAAGGTGGCACCCTTCTAATCATAGTCAGTTCTATGTGCAATAAAAGGACTTTAAAAGCTAAGCAATGCTTACATGAGAAGGCCACTCATTCAAAATTCACCAACTAATTTACTTATGTTGTTTTAAATAGAGAGAAGGCAGTTGTTCTTATTTTTGCAGGTTTAAGGACTATTTCCCAACATCATTTTTGCAGAATTTTCAAGGCAACAAGCAGTCTTGAAGGATTTTCAACAGTGCCACTCTTCTATTCATCGTATTCTTCTTTCTCTGTTGTAGTTCACTTGCCATTTCAAATTCTTTCAATTGTGAAGACTAGATTTTCCTTCTCAACAATGTTCTTGTTCAAATTTTTGTATTTAAAATTCTGGGATGGCAAAAGAAAGCTGATTTTGACCATGGAATTGCACAAGGATGTCTTCAAGCAAAAACCTTGTATCAAAACAGTTCATACAATGTTTGGGATAACCTACTTGTCTATATTAAAAATCTGAAGATGCAAAAAAGAGTTCAAGCAAGGAGCAGTTTGGATAGCACGTTGGTGTGGCAAGGTATTATATTAAATTCTTAAGGTTTCAATAATTTTCTAGAAGCTCTAGAAGGTTTCCCAAGCTTCTTCAAAATCAAAGTCCTCCAAAGTCACTATCCAAAAGTTATGCTGATATCGACCTTCTGTATTTTTAGCCTGGAATCAATTATTTATAAATCATCTATCTTTGGATCTCTTCTCTTGCAAAATTTGTGACTTCTAAGTGTTATTTTGTAATAATCTTTACCGTCACAACTAACAAATGTATGGTTTTAGTTTTAATTTTAGTGGATAGTATTTTGTAATAAAGATTGCATTGTGTGAAATAAAGTTAATAACTAAAGTAGTAGTTGTTAGCTTTTTATTTATTTTCATGTAAAAAAATTGTAAACATTATACATAGGTGTCATTTGTGCTTAATTTTTACACTTGCTTGTTGATAAAGTTGTCATTAACTAAGTATTCATGATTGTTATTCCAAAATTTATTATTCATTCAACAGTATTTAGTATGCCTATTTTTGCTTCTAAATTACTATTTAAGTGTTACACCTTATGTATTATTGTGTTTTTATGAGTTAAATATCACATCACAATTACACAAAGCTTTGTATTGCAGTAGGTGTTAGGTTAATCTCCTATAACTTTAAACTCTACTGCCATGTTTAGCATATATTGTTTTTTGTATGCTTTTAGGCCTATTCAATCCTTGTCTGATTGCATTATTCAGACTCCACATTTAACTAAACAGTGCAAGCTTCTAGTTGTAGAAGTTATTCACTCAAAAAGCATATAAATTATTTGCCTTGAGTTGAAGAGCATCTCAACCTTTTGACCTAGGTGAATCCAAAAAGGCACAATTTAAATTTTGTTCAACATGAACATGAACTACCCTAGAAAACCACAACAAAGATTATGAATAGCAAGTACATATTGTTTATAGTAGGTTAGCTTTTGTTTTACAAGGAGCTTCACCTTCTAATTCAAAGAGCAACTACCACACATCAGTTCCATTGCACTGAAGTGCAAATTAAAACACTAACGAAGGAAACATATCATTTCCAATCTTATCAAAAGGCAGCTTCCTCTTACATTTCAAAGAAAGATTTTATCTTACATGCTGTTCCATTTTGTGTTGTACTTAAAGGGTAAATTAAAACACCGACAAACCCGAAAGTACTTCCCATTGTTATCAATATTATGTTATGTTTAAGGGAGAATAGGTCTTTAACAAATAATAGTCACTAACATTATGATGAATTTATTGCTTACTGTAAGTTTTCATGACAATGATAAATGTCGTTGGATTAGCAAGGTTCTATTTATTCTTGAGCTTTATGCATAAGGAAATTGGAATGAATTTCCTCGTAGGTTTCACCAATTAGCTCCCATATATGCAAAATTACCTTTTGCCTTTGACCTTCACAATGAAACCAAGTGTAATCATATCATGTGATGCAGTTTCCAACTGAAATAATTTGAGAGTCAGACATGATTTCTTTTTAGGAAACATCGTCTACAAAGCATTCCAATCATGCTAAGAAGACAATACTTATAAGTTATAAATTGCTTACCATATAAAAATTATCAGTGTCAAATAGGGATAGTTCTTATTAATTGCACTGATTTGTTCAATTTAATTCCCAGTGTTGACATGCCACAAATATTGTTTTACTAACAACTATAAGCATATGTGCATGATCCCTTCAACTAAATATCCTTCAGATTAAATTTTAGAATTAAAACACTTACAGTTTATAATGGGAAACTGTATAACATTTTAAACATGCAATATATTTGGAGAGTTTTTGTTCTAACTTCCATTACCCAATAGATATCAACTCAAAATGTCAGACTCAAGGCTATTACTTGTGGCACGTTGGCACCTACAATAGCTGTGATATCATTTCCTAAACTGTGTAGCACAAAGGCAAGCATTGCAGCCGTTGTACTTTTTCCTGCAAGCAATGATAGCTTATGATAAGATTTCAACTACACACATTTTTAACAACTGCAAATGCAAGATCATTCTTAGATGAATTGTATAGCATTAAAAGCTATACAAAGGAGAAAATGAAAAATCAAATAGCAATTAAAAATAAAAAAAGAATTGTCATTAAATTATTTTAAAATGGCATACTTAATACTACAATGCAATAAATTTGTCTTCAAAGCATGCTACAAGCACAATTGCAACAAAGAAATGAATAGAAACACATTGCTACAATTATAAATGTTTTAAACTTATTTCTATTATATATAAAGAGAACAAAATGTCTACAATAAACCTTAAAGAAAAAGGAAGCTCAAAGAGATGAAAGATGGAGAACAAAACTTGTGGAACCAGAAAAATATTTTAGAGGTATGCATAATATGTTAACATCCAAATTATTTGATAAAGGTAATATTTTTCATCCACTTATCTTGAGTTAGCTATGAACCTTTGTGACCGGTAAGGGGAAATAGAATTGTTCCTAGTAGTGTAGGAGAGGAAATCAAGAACACTATCTTTCATCTATATATGACAACCTCTTCATGTGTGTGTGGTGACTCATGAAGTTTAAATTGACTTACATTCATAACATCATATACCAAGCTAATAAGAAAGACTAAACCTAAAACGATTTTCTCCAAATTGCTACAAATGGTGTAAGGGCCATACAAATACGTCTGATACTAGGATGTTGCTGAAATTTAAATCTTTGTTTATCCAACTAAAGCCAAACCTTGCCAATAATCTAAAAATGAGAAGGGAATCAATGCCAATAATATAGATATTTACATTTGGCTTGGGCCTCAAATAACAGAATGTAAATGGATCAGAAAATAATTTAGTTTCACTATGAATCCATAACAAAGAGGATCACAAGTTGAGGTACATTTTGATGAAGGAAGCGGCTGTTTTACGGCAGAAAAAAAAGTGTTTCAGGCATCTGTACAAATCCAACAAGCAGCAAATATGCAACCATCACTCTGCTGAAAGCAGAATTTTGTCCCCTGTCAAGAAAACAGCTTTCATATTCCAAATTCCATGTTTTTCTTCTTCCTAGAATCTTTACAGCTTCTATTTGAGTTTTAAAAAGTATAAATAACCACTATAAATGTAGCCAAGTACAAGGCTGAATCCGGCTGATGTTACGAATTCGGTCACGCCACTGCGGACTGTAAATAGGGTTTCTGTAAATATAAAAACAACAAGGCAAGCGCGCGAGTTGGTGACTTTAAAGGCGTAACTTTTGTGTCACCCCGCGATTCTTGGTAACAGCTTCGGTCCCCTTTAGTCTCTTTATTTGATCTAGGAAAATAACACTACTGATGTGAAGATATTCCAGTCCAAGCTAATCTCGATGGATGATTCAAAACTTCAATTCCTACAAATCCTATGAACTATGAAGTATTGAGAAAGAAAAGGACGGGAAAGACATAAAATGTGCCTAAACAAGACTTGTCACTTGAACCCCAAGACCACTTAGGATAACGGACTGGGCTTCAAATTCCCTTGTGCAATAAAATGGGTTCTTTCTCGGGTTTTGTTGGGCTAACTCTAAAATTCAGTAAAGTTACTATTTTCACTATTACTGTAGGAGGGTAAAACGTGGAATGGCAAATTTTGGGATATTTGAAATTCTCACGGTATTAATGCTTGTACCTTTTGTTTCTAATATATAAATGTTGGCCCCAATTTGATGTTGTTTTCTATATGATGTTATTCATGGTGATATACCTCGTATTACAAATGAGGAATGGGATGGGCTATTGAATTATTGCTGTCTCTAACTTTGAAGATGTTTATGTAAAACCGCTAATGTTATGAACATATGACTGTCGTGAGATTATGTCAGTGGATGCAGGTATATGAACCATTTCTCCAGGGGGAGGGAAGTATCACTCAGGAGAGGAGCTCGGTCGGGTAACCGATAAAGTAAACTATCTGAGCATACACACACATCACCATAGATTGAG